>CAIGRS010240386.1:0-10697 GCA_903798395.1 Fraxinus floribunda
ATAGGGGAGGGTTCATGGGTAGATCGAGGGGTGTAGGTGGGGTCGGGGAATTGTTGGGAGATGCGTGAGTAAATGGTAAAGGTGGAGGTAGTAACTTTAGATGGCATGTGGAGTAGTGGTAATACAAATTGCAAGGTGACTTGGAGAAGTGGAGGAAACCAAGTAGTGTGGTTTGTAGGCTAGGGCTAGGGCTAGGGCGAGGGCGAGTGCTTGATAAGATAGATGAGTAAAGGGGAACATAGGCTCCACAAACTTCACATGGCAAGAGCTATAGATTTTGGATTTTGAAGGATCAAGATAACATTATGCACTTTGAGTCAAAAAGTAATAAAAGAAGACAAAAGGTTTAGAACAGGATTCAAGCTTGTAGGGTGTATATGGTTGTAGCCATGGTAACATCGATAGGCTAAAAATCGTAGTTTCACGGCTTTAAATATGCTTTCATTTGGCGAGGAGTGTAATATCGGTGTTGGCATGCGATTGTTATAGTAAATGGTAGTAGTAGAAGCATGAGAGGAGTTATTGTTTAAGCGAATTGGGACCGGCCGATATGATGGACATCGCTTTGTTGTATGGACTTGGGATCTGCACATTTGACTATGTCCAAGGTATAGACGAGAGGGATAATTCCTACAAGTGGGGGTGGGTGGCTAGTGGGGTGAGGGATGTTAGTGGTGGTTTGTATAGATGAGGGATGCCATGGAGTTTGATAGGATTCTAACTGTAAAAATGACAAAATTCAATTAAGACTAAGAAAATAGCTTTGCATTGATGGAATTTGAAGTACAGTAAGAAAGAAAGATAACAAGTAGTCGTTCGAGAGGACTACAACTCTCCTAAGCCTCACTTTCACTCACTTGATAGTTGATTTTTCCCCTCTAATCCCCCTCCCCATCACATTTATAAACATTCCCTCAACTGTAATTACTTGACTTATTGCACTTTTGACCCTCTAACTAACTAGTGAACCTTCTAGAATAATAAATGACATGGCTGCAATTATGTTTGCATATGTGAACCGGATTGGGGGTCTATCAGGGTCCTATTGCGGCCAAAGTGTGGATGGTCGCCAATGTGGTGTGGTTTGATTAGTAGGATTAACGATAGCTGAAAATAGAAAAGCTCATGCTAGGTTGGTAGCATTGAGCCTTCAAAGTTAAGTAATTTTTCTTGAAGTTCTTCAAAGGTGATGGGAGGATGTCTTTGTCTTAGGCTACACGCACTAGTTCCTTGTAATCATCACCGAGGCCATCCAAAATTTCTCTGAGGTCCTTGACATCAATTGGGGCTCCAAGAAGAGCAAGCTCATCATCTTGTGCTTTGACATTTTGTAGAAACTAGGTCACATTGCCTGAACCTTTAGTGATTTGTTTGAGTTGGCTTTTAACTTGCTTGATGCGGCCTTGAGAGGGTGTGGCGTATGTGGTGTAGAAAATGGTCCATGCTTGACAACATGTTTTAGCTTGAGCAATGAAGAGTATTATAGTGGGTGAGATTGGACCGATGATGGTACTGAGGATTAGTTGATCTTGACGAATCCATATGATGAGGGCATGAATGGGGACTATGGTGCAATTTTGGGTGTGGGTGGGTGGTGGTGATGGTTTTGATCCATCAACATAACCAAGTAGGTCATAGCCAATTTAAATAGTCTGAAACTGTAACTTCCAGGAGAAAATTTTCCTTAAAACTAGTATTTTTGATAACTACTTCACAAGTCTAAGTTATACAGTTGGGATAATATCTTTAAATTCGAATACAGCAAGTACAACTGTTGAACAAACCCAGCTAAGCAATCCCTAAAGCTGAGGATGGTATCTGTTATTACTCTACAGCATCAGATTCGTTGACATATTTTATTCATGTATCCTCTTCTTTTCTCATTATCCTCCACTAGCAATGATCCCTCCTTAGAAAGAAAAATGTAAAACTGTAAAAATGCTTTAAGCAGATAAAAGAAATAGCTCAAAAAGTTGGGGGTCAATAATTGATAGTTCCAAGAAGACAAGATAAACCATTGCACACCTTAGCCGGCTTCACGGTTATCCTTATAGGCATAAGCATCGCTAAATTAAGGTGTAAGTCTTGAAAATGTTAGTCAAGGCATAAGCTTCAAGGTGTTCAAAGAAAGCCTTGAGTCGTTAGCCTCAAATAGCTTTTGTTAACGTGTTCTTATCTTGCTACTGATATTAATTGATTGTAGTATAGCTAGATGAATAACTGCATATACGATAATGGTAGATTATGGACCAAGCTAGACCAGTAAAAGACATTGACTTCAGATAAGTAAATATGATCCTTATACAACTTGTATAAATTATTATAGTGTATTTGATGGCAAGTGCTAGGAATGGAAACATAGGTTATGCAAAATGACATAATCGAGGATTGTCACTAAATTTATATAAATTCATCTTTTCTCTTCCCTCTATCTACCTTAATTCGGTACTTAATAATCTCCTCACAATTGCTTCGTGTTTCTATATATATCATGAATTCAACACTAAAAAGTGATATTCTGACACTTTTGGGGGTTCAAAAATTGAAAGAAACAAAAGAGTGGCTTAGTTAGTTTAGGTTAATGCCAATCCACAGGATAGAAAAGAAGATGGATTGGACCCTTGAAACTTCCATTTTCTAATCCCAAATTCAGTTGGTTGACATGACCCTCATTAATCATTTCCTTTTAATCCAATATATTAATTGACTTCACACTCATGGAGTTCTTGTGAAAGCTCAATTTCAATTGGTTATCATGCAATCCTGTTAGAGAAAGATATATATCAAGTACTTGCTTTTCTGTGTAGTTTGTTAAGCTGGATTTTTTCCACCATGCCTAGTTTCTTTATTGCACAAGCCTCGGAATGATGGTTAAAGATTTGTGCTACTATGTGAAGTTTGATTTGCATCATCCTGCTCTATGTATGAAGTCAAACTTATCTTATGGCCATATTAGTTTTATTTTGCTCTGCTCGATATCAATAAATGATTGTTAAACTCTTCATGGCTGGAAATTGCGATATTCAATGAATTAGTTGATGATTTTTATCCTAAATATCCATGATTTAATATGCAATTGAACTTTTTCAAATTGAAGCATTTTCTCAAGCTAATAGGAAAATACTCTAATTAATAAATGTTTGTGAACTTTGCTTCTGACGTGATGCTTTATCTTATCGTTTCTATTTTGGTGTCATTCAGAAAGGGTGGCCTTCAGTTCATATTCTCCTCATCACACCTCCTCCAATTGATGAAGATGGACGTCTACAGTAAATTTCTTCTTAGTGCAGCTACTCATTTTATTTCTTATAGCGTTTGAAAATTTTTAAAATTATTCATTCGTACATGTTCTTTTTTGCCATTTGAGACCATGCCACGCAGCATGCAATTATTGGATAGCGTTGAAGTTTAGTTAGTATAAAAAAATGCAGGAATTCATTTGTCGAGAATGAATCAGGTCTACCTGAGAGGACAAATGAGGCTGCTGGCAGATACGCTAAAGCCTGCCTTGCAGTTGCTGCAGAATGTGGAATTCCGGCAGTGGATCTTTGGACAAAAATGCAGCAGATTCCTGGCTGGCAAAAAGCTTATTTAAGGTACTTCTCATTTCAATCACATGATTATTTTTTAGGTATAAAACAATGTCTTTCACAGTATAATATGGCATTATTTCCTCTCATAAATCATGTTATCTCGAAAATAGGCACACCTTTCATGTAATAAATTGCAAGTAGGCCTGAGCGTCAAATGAGTCGATCTGGATATTTCAATATCAGGAACCACCCATTATATTTTGGGTATTTCGTAAATGGAACCATTAGAGTTGTTGTAAATACTAGAACCAAACCCAAACCAAAACCGTTGGTTCCAGTTCAGTTTTGGTTTTACCCATAACATTTTTTTATATATCTATTTAATAAATATTTCATATAGGCCCTTTTGGTACATATACCCAAAACACTACTGTTCGAAAATATTTGTGCAAGGAAGAAAATTCATCTAAGAAATTCTCAAGAAGCAAAATAGTGATATTAAAAACCACGAAAATAGGATAAAATAAAAACATCAAAAATTAAATTATAATTTGAGAAAAAATTATTTTTCTTAATAAATCTTATTTGATCCATAAACGAGGCATACTAGAGCATATAATTTAATTATGAACAATGCTTAAATTCTTCTACTCTTAAAACGAAATGACATAAAAATGCTAATTAGATACGTAACTCTATAGTATCAAAAAATTACGATTCACATATTGAACTCGCTCTGTTTGAATAAAAATTAAAAAATTATATTTAAAAAGAGAATCATGAACTCAAGATAACAAAAAAGGTACGCCATTGTCCAAGCAATGAATATATCATATTCAATTGCCATGCATTATAAAAAAAATTAAAAAATCACTTGAGTTTATAAACAATGCAAGAAAGTAAAAAAGGTTGAATTGCAAAGAATAAACGCTTTGATTCATCAACTTACACTACAACCTAGCTTGAATTTTTAGATTCATAAAAAACTCAAATTGTAAAGATTAACATGTAATAACATTTGAAATGCAACAATCTGATATGAGGCGAGAGGTAAAAAAGTACGAGTCAATCTTTATTTTTAAGAGTTAGAATTTAGAGTTTTAGACTAATTATTACCCAAATTAGGATTTTTAGGTTTTATATTTTTTTTTATCGAGCCTATAAATCGTAAATAAATAATTATACAAAAATCGGTTTTACTCGGTTACCCACGGTTCTGGTTCAGGAACCAAGAACTGAACCGGACCCAGTCCGTTATTGGTTCCTATTTTATTTTTTTGGGCGTGCCTGAACCTCCAATTAAAATGCCCAAGCCTAATTGCAAGTGTCTCATTATTATTCCACTGTACAAATCTGTCTGTTCATTTCTTTACTTTCTCATCAAATTCATCATTCATCAAGTACTTCCGCTCTTTTATCAAGAGAATAACCAAGATGAGAGTTGGTCATCTTCTTTGTTGACTCCAAATGTTCATGTTAATCTTTATATCTTATCCCGCCAAGCACTAAGACAATTAGCCTATCCTGTTTCCGGCTATTATTTTGTGAATTTTGACCCTTGATTCATTCTCAGTGTCCGAATCAGTGTTTTTTTCCATCTCCAAAGACTGTTATTATCTTCAGAAAATTTAATTTCCATTTCTGTATTGAATTGCAGAGATGGTTTGCATCTGACTCAAGGTGGCCAAAGTGTGGTATTTGAGGAAATAATTGGCAGACTAAAGGGAGTAGGCCTAAGTCTGGAAACTCTACCAGTCGATCTCCCACTTATAGCCGAGATTGATCCTAAAGATCCCATGAAGTCTTTTGAGAATTAACTTGGAAAATGGGGACACTATATTTGCTGGTATGAATATAGTAAACTCATATGCTTTAGCGTGAAATATCTGCATGTTTTGGTGCAACTTTTGTGCTACTGTTGATTTTGTTGAACTGTATAGTGTTCTTGTAAAATGCTTGTGCTCTGTGTTATGTATCTGATGGACATTAAGGTCAGAACCTTATGAAAATATTCGCATTAAATTGAAATAGTATTTCGTTGAAAAAGAAATAATGACCAAGTAACTTTCAAATGCCATGAAAGCTAGGGTACGCATGGACCTGAATACCAACAGAAATTCGACATATGGAACTAATTAGTTCAACATGCAGTGATGGAACCAAGCTGGACCCGAAACGACTAGTTATGGTTTGGATTGAGTCCAGTTCTTTTCATGCTTTGGAAAAAAATTATTGGATTATCAGTAGACTATTGTGCATGGGGTTCGATTCTTCTTCCTAGTAATGTTGAGGATCGACCATCAGGTGCCTCTCTTGTGCATACCATTGCCCTCCTATTTTGCTTCATCTTTGATAACTCGAGTAACATTTGACTGCTCTTTAGTCCTCTGTACATAATACCCACATTCGACGTCCTTGAATATCGACATTTGAAAAGAAAATTAGTAGGATTAATATTGAAATTCTTAAGGAAGATGAACTTGCCATTTCTTGATGCTTTATGCTTTGAAGCATGAACCCGACAAGTTGGTGTACTTATTTATCAAGTAAACATTAGTCCAAATTTATAGCAGAAACTCAACTGGGGAAAACTACAAAAACTGATATGCCCCTGTTCCATTTTGAGGAAAAGAAAATTTTTGGAATAGTGATTGATGTGAGAATGTGTGGTGAAAAAGTGATAAAAAGTTTTTGATTTGTGTATAATATTATATTTTTTTGAGAATGAGTGGTTGAAATGAACAATGAAAATGAGAATGAGAATGAAAATGAGAAATTAATGGGTGTCTAACGGGGCATATTTTTATCAATAATTTGTTGGCTTCTGCCTGTAGAATAAATAATCAAAGAGATTTTTTTCTCTCTCTGAAATGGGTTTGCTTTTAATGCAAAAATCACTTATCTATTTCTAATTTTTCCCTCACTGACCAAGCCGAAATAGGAGAAAAGAGAAGATTGGAAGACAATTAATATCATTGTTTCATGAGTAGAATAAAAAGCCTATCGAAAATTCTCAATTTCTAGGATCTGGAAAACCGTATTCATGCTATGTGGCTTGCACTCTTTAGACTTTCCAACCATCGACAGAGACATTTGAGTAGATAAGCTGAAGGGGGTATGGTATCCCTCGATCCATTATTTTCTTTGTTAAGAATGATGGGACGGAAAAGAAAACATTCTTAATCTGTACCAAATCTAAAGTAAAAGGAATGCCACCTACCCACTCTCTTTCTAGTCTTGAAGAAATCCAAGATATCAAAGACATTCAAGAAGATCACATATGATTAAGGAAATGCAATTAGAAGTTTAAAAAGTGTCAAGAGTCGCACAAGATATGCTCTAAATTCTTGGTTGTAACATTTTACACATTTTTTTCACGTAAAAAACATTCAAATTTAGAGATTGTTATTTCTAAAAGAATTGTAGCCATTTGAGTTAGCTTTTCAATGCATTTTGAATCCACTCAATCGAATATCGAGAAAGAAAGTTTTGATGAAAATATTGACCGCTGCTCAGCTGCCGCCCAACTAGCTCGGCTTGGTGCTCGAGCGACGGGTTGTTCGGGAAATTGACTTGATTTGATTTTAACTCTATTTTCTTATCCCTTTTCATCCCAAACATTATCCATTATAAATATACACCATATGAACATCCCAAAGTGTGTTAAATCATATTTTTTCATAGAGATCAATTTTTTGATGATCCAAAACATCAATTGAATTCATAAATTGTTCCAAAATATATTTTGTTAATCAAGTCATATTGTTCCATATTAAATCACAAGATCAAAACAAAGAAGGTCTCTTGATCAAACACCAAGCCACTTAATCCACCAGAGATAAATGATATCAGGGATAGGGAGCTGATGCAAAAGCACACATTCCGGAGGGCCTATGTGATATTCCAAGAATCGGAATTTGGTATGAGGAGCACACGGTTCAGTGGGATTAAGGGTGACTACATGAAAGTAAGGTTAAAAGGGACTAAAGGTTAGTCGGGTATGAACATATTGTAAGTTGTTTCGTTTATAGTAGATTATTGATTCGCAAAATGCCCGGAGTTTTTGATCATTTGCGAAGTGTTTTATCCGTGATCATATTGATGTTATATACTTCTTGCAATTTACAAATTATGGTATTTAAATATAGGATAAATTGACTTGTTTGATCCAACCATTCAAAAACAATTAAAAAGTGGCTTGTTGCTTCTAATTGTGTAATTTCACACATGGGTCTAAATAATTTGAACCTTTTCACACTACATTAAGTCAAAATGGAAATTATTAAGAATTTCTAACTAGGTTAAAATATAGTGAAATCTTCACTCTAGTTGCCCAGACAGGATGGCTTTGTGTTTGAGTTGGCAACTTCGGCAGAATCTTTAATGTATGCTGTAGAATAATACTAGGTAATATTAAAGAAAAAAATTATCTATTGTACCATGTACTGTAACCAAACACAATATTAAAGTTTTCGGCGTAATTTAAATTAATTGAGTAACTAAGTTTAAATTACAAACTAATGATTAATATGCTTAAGATTAATTGCAAGTAGAAGAGACTTGAAGACCAAGAAATGGGTACGCAAAAGAAAAATGTTGATTCTTGTTGGTAAATATTCAATTCTATAGTTATATTCTATATATGAATAATTTCTATATAATCATAAAATATTTTGTTCCCAACTTTAGTCAATTATAAATAAGAATAAAGAGTTAATTGCAGCAAAAGCCCTGTACCTTTAAAGTTCTAGTAGATTTTTTTTTCAAACATTTGATTTGTTACCGTCATCATTTCTAACCTTTAGAAACGTTGCGGGTGAGACCCTTTGGATGGTTTTCATCCAAAATACCGTCAGTTGACCTAAACAATTGATTTTGACCACATTTTAATCAATTTTATAAGGGTAAAATGGTAACTATTTATTAATCACATTAAATAATTAAATAATAAACAAAAAACGAAAATAAATAAAAAAGAAAAGTCAACCCCACCCCAAACAAAACCCCAAACCAAAACCACCTCCACCTCTTTTAAAGACTTCCTTGGGGACGGCCGGACGGGCAGTCCTTCCCCTTTTAACAACTTCTTCGTATGTCTAGAGTTATGATGTTGTTTATGCGTATTGTTAGATTCCGTCCATCAAGGTTTATGAAGCATGACCAATCAAAGCTTTTACCAAATTTTTTTTCTAAGAGACGATTATATCATTGCCATCCCTCTTGAATGCACAATGGATCAGATGGTATAACGCCTCGTTGTTCATTTCCTTTCTCTGGAAAAGTTATTTTTGTTCACTTCTTCCACCCAGCCATAATCTCAATTGTAAGAATTTCTTCAATGGTTGAAGGCCTCCTGCAAACAGAAAAACCATCAAAAACAAAAATCTGTACATAGAATTAACCAATGGATCTGAAATATTGTCAGGCGCTTGAAGTTTTTATTTATATATAGTAATTTTGTTTACAAAATCAGTGCTTGAGAAGAGAATGGGAGAATTGCAGGAGGAGGAGGTGGTGGTTTTGGTTTGGGGTGGGGTGGGGTTGAATTTTCTTTTTTTTTTTTATTTCTTTTCTTTTTTTTGTTTATTATTTAATTATTTAATGTAATTAATAGATAGTTACCGTTTTGTCATTTTAAAATTAATTAAAATGTGGTCAAAATCAATATTTTGAGTCAACTGGCGGTATTTTGGATGGAAACTATCCAAATGGGTCTCATCTGCAATATTTCAAAAGGTTAGTGGTGATGGCCGCAACAAATTAAAGATTTGGGGGAAAGTATGTCAGTGTTTTAAAGGTTTGGAACTTTTGCTACAATTATCCCAAGAATAAATTTCACATTGTAATAAGTTATAATCTTTTTAGGTCTTGTATTAAGAAAACTTGCCTCAAATAGTAATAATTACATGTATAATTTTGAGATCTAAAGTTGTTTGGCACAATAATTTATTCTTTCAGTTGTTACCACACTTTGAATTTGTGGGCAGTAATAAATCGTTAGCATGAAAACCTTCTTGTTTAAGCCAAAATACTTCTAGCTTTCAAGCATGTTTAGAATTTCTTGGCCTGGAATTTTTTGTATTTCTGTACTATCATTCTTAGGATTATCACATTCATTAGCTTGTCTAATTGTAGCATTGATTTATTCTACAATTACACCTGACTTGTTACTCATTTGGATGATTAAGGAAGACATTATTATCCATTCGATTATTATAGTGAAGTTGTTGAATCTGATTTCTCAATTCTACATGACTCTTTATTTTTTCCATTAGTTTGGTCCTAATAGTATGCCTATACATAGAGATCCTTTCGATGACCTATGTTAGGTTGATTGGATATCTTTCTAATTCGATCGATTGAGAATTTCTCAATTTTGACACGGATACTTATTAGAAAGAATGTACTTATTCAAGGATGGCTTTGGCAAGTCCATTGGTACTGGAATGTAGCGAATTCACTGAAAAACGATTAATGATTTTAACTTTTCGAGTAATCATTCNCCATTAGTTTGGTCCTAATAGTATGCCTATACATAGAGATCCTTTCGATGACCTATGTTAGGTTGATTGGATATCTTTCTAATTCGATCAATTGAGAATTTCTCAATTTTGACACGGATACTTATTAGAAAGAATGTACTTATTCAAGGATGGCTTTGGCAAGTCCATTGGTACTGGAATGTAGCGAATTCACTGAAAAACGATTAATGATTTTAACTTTTCGAGTAATCATTCATTAGTTGTGAATGACTAAAAAGTTTTAAGTACATTAAATAAGGTAATTGGAAACATATTAAAGCAAACAAAGGTTTCGCAATCATTTATTAATAAAAAAAATTCATGTACTGATATTTTGATGGAAAATTAAGTACGTGAAGATATGAATATAAATTAATAAATTTACGATATTTAAATATTTGGACGGTTCTAATTTATTACCTTGTCAGTTATTCATTTAACGAAGATCTATTAGGACTTAGTTGCAAAAGTTGTAGAGGATAAAACTCAGAAGGCAATGACAATTTCAGTGGAGATGGAAGCCACCAATTATTTAGGATTTTGCTAAAGGTACCCGGAGTGTTTAACACTCCGGGTTACCCGCCCCTCACATAAGTGAGGGGCCCACCGTGGGTCCCGCGCAAATATAATAATTCTCCCCCCC
>CAIGRS010240425.1:0-22342 GCA_903798395.1 Fraxinus floribunda
GGATGAAGAAGTTGAAGATATGTCGAGAATGTTCCAATCTCAAGTTCGACTGAATAACGAAGAAGAGCTATTGATTACTGTGACCGTAAATGTAACAGTCTGTTGAGCTTGATTAGTTGTTTACGGTGAACTGGTCATGTGTTGTTAAGATAGGGATTTGTAAATTTGAAATTGGTCGACTAGTTTAGTGCAATCAATTGGTACATTTTGGTTGAAGTAAAAAAATTTACTTCATATACCTTGGACGTTCGTGAAATTATAATATTCTCAATTTTTTTAATGCTTGATTTTGTTATAATTATTATTGTCATAGGTAATTCTTAATCTCAATATTTGTTAACAAATCTATGTTACAAACCTTGAAATAGGTTCAACATAAAATCCAAGAAAATAAAAAAATTCCAACGTATCAACTTGTCTAACAAATTATATTAAAATACAAATGATTGTCAGCCCAGAAGACATTTCTCAAGCGCGAATCATCATCCAAGTCAATACTAAAGTAAAATCCTGAGCAGCGGGATTGCATTTCAGAAAAGTAAGACTGTATTGCAGCCGCATCACCGTCACCCAGTCGTAGTCGTCTCACTTCTTCGATGTAATTCCGACAATCCTTTTCAATGCAAGTCATGTTTTGATAGCCACCAGCCTCGACAACTGCGGAGTTAAAACTTTTATGTAATGGTATTCCTGCTACGTCATTCACTTCGAGTTTTCTTTTCACGTAAGCACTAATATCTCGGTTGCATCGATACAACCTAAATTTAGTAGGACTCGTCTTATGATTGTGGTCAAGGTGGACCAAGTTAATCNATGGTATTCCTGCTACGTCATTCACTTCGAGTTTTCTTTTCACGTAAGCACTAATATCTCGGTTGCATCGATACAACCTGGATTTAGTTGGACTCGTCGTATGATTGTGGTCAAGGTAGACCGAGTTAGTCTTCCAGTAACCATGTATATCTAAGGATACAAAGATCCTAGCTTTACACCCCGTTTGAATTGTTGGTCGCAGCTTCAAAGAAGTGCTTGTACTACCTATTCTTCGCCCCTCCCTACTACACGGCAACGTGACAAATCTCAAAACACAATCATCATCCCTCCCTAAACTCTTCTTCCTAATTGGAAAACCTACGGCATAAACATATCTTGAATAAAATTCATACACTTCTTTTTCATCCTTAAACTGCATACCAACTTCAAGCACAATCATTCAATTTCCTATTACTGTTTCATCATCCACAACATTTACATTCCTCTCCACATTCTCATTTTCGGAATCGATTGAGAAAACATCTTCCATATTTGGCTGATCCTACAACACATAAACACTCATCAATTATGTGCTTCAACAATAATTTTGAGATGAATTATTAAACATATACTTCTTGCATTCCAAATAATTTCAGTCCAGAACAAACATTTAAGGCATATATCTTTGTTATTAATTGATTAGTCTCTTTTCAGTTGTAGTTAGCTCTTTCATTTCTTATTCAGGTTTTTGTAATTAGTCAGTCTTCTTTCCAAATTTCAAAGATTTATAAAAATCTGAAATTTTGATATCTTGTTTTATTTATTAGATATGCTGATGGAAATAATTGGTTCTAATGGTTTCCTTTAGCTCATCTTATTCTGTACAGGGAAAAAAGGTCTAAAAATAGTTATAGTCGATCCATTTGGGTTTTCTAGAAGTAAATTAATTACATAACATTCAGCTCCTCAAATCAGTGTGATATCTAATGTGTTCTATGAGACTTTATTGTGAGCGCGGAAGGAATCTTTTTCCATTTTAATCAAAATGATATCTGAGTATCTTGTATTTCCATCTAGAAATGGAATCCATGAAAAACCACAAAATTGAAAAATCCCATCATTATGAAGATACCAAAAGAAGAGCACAACCACTTACCGTCATTTGCAACGACCCTGTTCCGGAGATGGAGGACATGGCTGCGGTAGAAGAAAGGCGCAATTTCAAGCTCCGTTTGACTGAAGCAAGGTGCCGCCTAATCCGCCTAAATCGACCTCCCAATTTCAGCAGGTGTAAGGTGGAAAATATGCAGCCAAATACTCCAGCCGGTTATGATTTTGTGTAAAAAATTTCTGTGTGAAGCAGCCGATTTTGGTGTGCTGATTTGGGGGAAAATATGAGAGAGAAAATTTTCAACTTTTCTGCATTTTTTCCCCCAACTTTCACTAACATTTTTGCCACCCATTTTTCAGTGATTGATCACAGCCGTCCACTCCCATTTCATCTATTGGCGACACGTCACTTTGTCACCCAACTTTGTCAACCCATTTTGTACACACAACATTTTCCAAAATCCACAGGGTAAATGATTATCATGTATATATTTTGCAAATATAGAGATGAAAAATAAATTAAAACAAATATGAATTGATCAACATGCAATAGTAAGAAAATGCTAATTCTTTGTCAAACGACTCAAACCCTTTGACCAATAAATAAAGCGTGAATTAGTAAGTGCAAACAAAAGGCAAATAAGAACAGCCTTTGGTGGCAACTGTAGTTCAAAGAAACCATTGATTTCGGATTAACATAAGCCACGAAACACGATGTTCATAGAAAACAATAGTGCTAATTGATAGAATTTGTGCACATGCTTAACAGAATACAATAGTTGCAGAATGAAAAAAAAAATAATAATTTGGGTACATGAAGCTAAGGCACAAATAAGGGTTAAGTGTTAAATATAAAGAATTTATCAAAAATTTGCACTCTTTAAATTAATAAATGCTCTATAAATGTAAAATATGCTTTTAAAAAAATGTAATTATATTCACATAATTGTTTTCTATTTTTTTGCACTAATTTTAGCCTGTAATATATTAAATATCACATTAAATAAAAAAATTATTTTTTGGACGATTATAGCCTTACTACAATTTAATTATTTCAATAATACATTTCTTTTCGTTTTTCAATATGTATTTAATTTATTTTACCATTTAGTTACCATCAATATATATGTACGTTTGACAAATTTAGTTCACGTGTGTGCTCTCATTGATGTATGATTTCCTTATTATTAATTCTCAATTAATTAATATTCATTTTTATTTATGTAATTCAGCCACATTAATTCTGATTATAAGTTAATTAGAATTTTACATTCAAAAACGCATTTCGTTATTCATGTCCATGTATACTAATTAACATCAAGTTTTATTTAATTGAAAATTAAATAAATGATTTAGCATTCATTTTTATGTATATATTATCTGGTATTAATTCTAAATTAATTAACATTCATGCATATTCAAATATTAATTTTACAACACTTATAAAATATTTCATAATAATGTGGAACATAAGTTCAACTTTGACTAATAGCACTTAAAATCCTCAATCTTTATTCATTATTGCATTTATATCTCTAACGTTTTTTCTTGACATTCCTATCCTCAATTTTCCATTAGTTAACAAAACTTGTATTTGGTGCACATTAAAATAAGATAATGCATTTTTTTGAAGTGATGTGATGAGAAATATGTGGTTGAAAAAGGAGGAAAGGTTATTGATGTGATGGAAAATATTATTTTATTGAAGAATGTGTGGTTAAAGATAAGTAGAAGAATGAGAATGAAAAAAAGAATGTGGGACAAACAAGGGCTTAATAACAATTATTACTCAAAAAATCTATTGAAAGGCACAAAACGGCTTACATTCCATTATATCACTACTATATTAAAATAGAGTATGATCAAATCATTGTTCATTTGTGCACCATCAATTTTACACTTAAACTGGTTCTCCACTACTCACGATCTGGTTTTGCTACAGTGATTCCCTCAATATTTAGTCATCTTTGTTGAATAATTGGTATATATTTTCTTCATCTTCAGCCGTCCAATTGCAGTTGATATTTTATAAATATCTTTTCTTCAAACAATTCCAGATCATCGATTTCAATCTCCTCTACACCAGCCCGACAAAGCATATTATTGATTCCTCACTTATGTTGAACAATGGAGAAATAATCTCAAATTTTTATTGGAATATTGTTTCTGAAGAAATTAATGAAAGATTCCAAGAATGCAACCAAATAACATTGGCAGAAATAGGGACTAGCTGCAAATTGGGTCGGACAACATATAGAGTAAGAAGAAAAAAACTAATGAATTGAAGGTGTTATTTTTTAACAGAAAAAGAAAAGGAGTGAAAAGCTAATGAATGCAAAAAAATAGATAATAATAATAATAAATAAATAAATAGATACCGCGTCTCCGCACAATACGGAGACAATACCGCGTCTCCGCACAATACGGAGTCTCCGTATTGTGCGGAGAGACGGAGTCGTGTCTCTGCACAATACAGAGACACGGAGTGCCCCGTGTCTCTCGTGAGATTCTCCAATCATAGGTAGCCATATACATATTTTTCTCCTCATATCCAATGCAAGCCAAGTTGGCAGTTAATACTGCCCAAACAAAATAACCCGGTGCGAAGTAATCCGCAGCTACAAGTCCAGATACATGCCTGATTTTTATGCTCGGTGGATCCAATCCAGTTTCATTATCCAGAGACATGTGCTCAACCCAGCACAAGGGTCTGAATCAATGATTCACGTGAATGAGAAGAAACTGTATATTTAAAACTATTTATGCAAAATAAGTCAAATTGAAGAAAGAAACCTCCAATCATCTTAGGTATACATTGCATGGACAAGGGAACATAAATTATATATACCAAACTAATTTATCTAATCTAATACAAGTTGTAACATACTCTCACTGTAGATCTGCCAAATCAGTTTTTCTACACAAGTAATTACAAGGCGTAAATTTGAAAATGAATAATTCATAGTACGTAAATATTGGATCAAGCAGGATGAAGGGCCCTGAAACAAAGCTGTATGAAGTATAAAATGGTTATTGAGGTTCTAACTTGAGTAGCAATGTCAGAACATTGAAATATGATTTGGTGCCTTACCCATTAGTTTATCTATTTCATCAGAAAGGGGAAAGTTTTCACTGTTACTAATGTTTCATAATCACTTTGTGAGCTTCTGATATATGATGGGCACTACTCCAAGAGTGCAGCCAAATAACATAAGCAGAAATGACGACCAGCTGCAAATTGGGTCGGACAACATATAGAGTAAGAAGAAAAAAGCTAATGAATTGAATGTGTTATTTTTAATAGAACAAGAAATGAAATGAAAAACTAATGAATGCAAATAATAATAATAATACCGTGTCTCTGCACAATACAGAGACACGACATTTTATGTCTCCGCATTGTGTGGAGAGATGGAGCCGTGTCTCCGTACAATACGGAGACACGGAGTGCCGCGTGTCTCTGCACAACGCTGAGACACGGAGCTCGTGTTAATGCGGAGACGCAAACGTCTGTGTCTCCGCACACGATTTCCTTTTTTTGTTTTTAAATTTCTTATTTTTTGCCAAAAATTCTACTTATTTACATTTTATACAAACTATAAATATAATCTCATTTATTAATAATTTAATTCAAAAACATAAAAAATATTTAGGGGCTCTGTCCCCTCGACTCCCGTGACCTGATCGAGTAGGTCGATCCCTGTCCGGGGCGTTGCCCTCGAACCCTCACGGGTGCCCTTCGACCTAACCGGCAGGTCAATCCCCGTCTTGGGCATCCCACAAGAGGTGCAGCCCCCTCAATCCCCACGAGGGGCAATACCCCCATCGTATCGTATGCTTTCAAATGTTTCGTTTTAATTTATCTTCTCTACTCCACCTTCATAACGAATATGTGTTGTTGCTTAATTATAAACTAGCAAATTGTTTTTTGTTAAATCATTACCTTACGTGCTTGTAAATGTGAAATGTTTTTGTAAGCTTAATTCATGAAATTTTACCATGATCAACACTGATACATATGATATATAATGACAAGAAGCACATACTCATGATCAAAATTGTTCGTGATCATAGCAGGCTAAAAGTACGGATTCTTTAACCATCATATGTAGTACTTTTTGTTCCTTGAAGTAATATTTCAGTTATAAAACCAGTAATGCCTTAGTCGATTACTTTTAGTGACACCCTCTTTCACTTCTCCCTATAATACTTGCACCGACTAATATACAAATGAGTATACCTGTAAATTTTTTCATCTTTAAAGTTTTAATCTATTATTGTCATTAAATAAAGTACATCACTAATTTTTATGCAGATAATAGAAACTATTTTTTATTTCTGTAGAGATTAATTGAAGCTCTTAAAGGATTATCAGATAATGTTTTTCATTATTAAATTTTATTAGATAAAAACTTACTGATCTTTCACAATACCATTACTATGATACACTAATATTACTTTCAAAATACCAAATCCCGTACATTGTACAAGTGTACGACTAGTTTTTAAAAAATAATAAATACAAATGTCTGATAAAAAAATATTCTCACCCATTTTAGAGTATGAAAATAAAATATTTTGACAAAAATCATCATCAATAACGAAATGTACCAATTAATGGAAGGTTGGAGATAAAGATTCCACTGAAAAGTTAAGGAAATAATCGTTACAATGAGTTGAGATTGAGGAACTTAGTTACAATTAAAATGTGATGTATAAAATAAAAATTATAGCGTAATATAACCACAATTAAAATCACTACGATCGGGCTATCGAACATGAGGTCAAAAGTGAATTACCTTTAAAAGTAGATAATCTTTTGGAGATACTATTAGCTCATAATTTGCCTTTCATTTTTTCAAAAAAATCATTTTCTATCATATATATTATTCCATAAAATAAGTTTATACATAAACCATTTTTTTTTATTTTTTAATTGCATATTCTAAAAAAAAATAAAATTATTTCAAAATACTTTACTTTAAAATTCTCATTTTTATGGAGCCCAATTTATTTCTTAGGGTGTGTTTAATAAATATTATTGAGAAAATAATGTATTTTAAATAATGATATGATGAGAAATATGTGATTAAAAAGTAAGAAAAAATTATTGATGTGATGAAAAATATTATTTTATTGAAAAATGTACGGTTGAAAATAATTTTTAAAAGAATATATTTTGAAATATGTGCACCAAGCTAAAAAAAGAAATTCATTTCTAGCAGTGGCACAGGTGGACAGCGAATCATGAACGGCAAAGATCAAAATTTTATCAGGAAAAAAAAATGGTACCATGACTAGGAAGGCCGTCATCTTTTTACTTCACCGCCTTGTAACTCTAGAAAAACCTCTCATTCATTTGGAAAACCTCGAAATGAACCCATTTATTCCTTTGTCATCCAACCATTTACAACACGCCACGTCACAATTTTCGTTCAGATTTTCCGTCACTTTCCGAAAATACCCCCACAATCCCTTTTTTCAAAACTTCATCGCGTCGCACCTCTCTCTCCCAGATGTGCAAACTTCGAACTGGCATCGCCTAACATCTAAACCCACACACACAGTCATTCACTTTCTCTCTCTATATCTCCCTTTCTCTCTCTACATATTTGTGTGCAGCGAGTATATGCCTATCTGTATGTATATCTGTCCTGGTCTGGTTTTATTAGTTTGTTAGACGACGGCGTTCTGGAGCTAGGGTTTTTGGTCTGAGGACTAGGGTTATGACGGAACTAGTAGACGTACGACTGGGGCGGAGTTGAGAGATCAAAGGTGTGGATTTCGTCTCCGGATGGAGGGAGGTAGCGTCTCTAGACTTACTTATTCTGGTACTCTCCATTACCTTCAGTCACTTCGTCTACGCGTATGCATTCGTAAATATTGAGTCTTAAATTCAGTTAAAAAATTTGGGCCCCTTTTTGTGCATTACTGAATGGCATACTTGGAATAATTTAGTAGGCTGCTTTCAGATTGTATTTAAGAGATACTTCTTCTCTTTTCTTTAAAAGATTTCCATCGATTGAAGTTTACAGAATTTTTTCACCTTAATCTCTCCCTGTTTTCTCACTGTTTTTAATAGAACCCCAATTCTTCAATTCTATCTACTCTTATGTTGGTTGAAAGCAGCGGTGACTTGAAGTTAAAAACTTGGTCTTGTTCGTATATTTGTATCCAAATGGTGAGTTGTGTTGGGAACGACATTTTCCCTGCGATTTGAATGAAAGGTAGATGTTTTGAGTATTTATGGTTCATCACCACCACCGTCTTCTTTTAGGAAATAAATAAATTTGAGTATTTACTTTAGTTGTTCAGATAAGACGGCTTTTAATCTTCCATTGAATTTGGTTTTATTTTTCCAGCTATTATTTCTTAACCTTTAGTTGATTTATGGTTTTTGCTTATAGGTTAATTTTCGAGTACCTTACGACCAAATATTCGTGCTATGTTTGTCTTTGATAATCTTGGGGTATTATGTTGTTTTGTTCTATGTTAGGTTGTGTGCTTTAAGAAATTTGATTGGAATTCTATATGAGTTTTTAAATTATGATGCATTTTTACATTTTAGGTTTTTTGATCTGTTTCAAGTTATGCTCGAAAAAAATGAAATTTTCCTTGCATTCACATTTGAATGAGTTTGCAAGGATCCCCCCCTTTTTTGTGGTACACAAGCATAATTGCTGGAGCTGTTTATTTTTAGTGAACTATATGCACATGGGCCAGTGATTTGTATAAGTTGAAAAGTATTTTTCTTTACTGCTTTGGTTAACTGAAAACATGTTAGGATGGTGAGATCATGAGATGATAATTCTTATTTCTCAACTATATATTGCTTTGCCTAACCGAGCCTATGTTTATAGATTCTCGGTGAGGTGGCGTTTAAATATGAAGTTAAACTTAATGATAGAAAAGGGCGAAGGGAAGGAACTAGCCACCATAAAGTCAGGCCTAGACATGACTTCCAGTTCATTAGATATTGACATTTATGGGATGAAAAGCTTGTTAAAAGGAAACAAACATGACAGAACACAGAAAAGATGCGGTGTTCTTCAATTCAGTATCTTCTTCGATATTTGGAAATAAATTGAAGGTGGTACATGTGAGTTGAAATTGGAGACTGTTAAATGAATACCTTAATGATGATATACATCTATTGTTTAATAATTTTGCACAGATCTTTATTTACCCTGCTGAGATCATACCGTGGTAAGCTTGGCCATGGAATATATGTAACATGAGTAAATTTTCCTACTTTAATCCTGTTTTCCCTATCTCGCTGGATTTTTGCCTTGTAGGGAAATACAGATGGATTATAATGACAATGACTATGAAGGCCATAATCTTCATTTAGCTGGTGAAGAGAGTTCCAAAGTATCTTCTAATCTGTGTCCATATGCTCTTCCTAAATTCGATTTTGATGACAGCCTCCAGGGGCATTTAAGATTTGACAGTTTGGTTGAAAACGAAGTTTTTCTTGGCATTGCAAGTCAGGAAGACAATCATTGGATTGAGGATTTTTCTAGGGGAAGCAGTGGAATTGAGTTCCGCTCCAGTGCAGCAGATTCTTGTTCCTTGCCAAGGCGTAACAATGTTTGGTCTGAGGCAACATCATCTGAATCTGTTGAAATGTTATTGAAGGCAGTTGGCCAGGAAGAGATGGTCCCAGGTGAACCTATAGTAGAAGAAACAGACCCAGGTGATCAATTTTGTGGCATGATGGAACCAATGGAAACTCACATGACGCAGGATGACAAAATTGATGATGTCAAGGATCCCAATCAGATATTAACGACAGGTGAACCTCACAGAAATGTCTCTGTGTTGAATCAGAGTGCAGGGGTCCAAGGTGTACATATGGAATGTATGTTACCAGCTGAAGAGAGAAAAGATACCGCTGATGGTAGTTTAGATGTTATTAGTGAGAACACTAGTTTAGTTGACACTAGAGAAAATTTGCGAAATGATACAGGGTGCATTAATGATGGTCAAGGGCAACCCAATACTTCTAGGGACAAAATACAAGAAATTTTATCTGTTACCGGGATGCAAAATGATAATATAGAGAACTCTTTGCTGGAAGTTACTAGGAGTGTTGGGGAGTCACATGATTTGGACAAGGCTCGTGATATTGAGACTGTAAGTTTGAGTGGTTTAGAAAAAGATATTTGTAAGAGAGTTGAGGAAGATAAGAAAGAGTTGAATACATATTATGAAATTTCTGGTGGAAGTGATGTTGAAACTTCTAACTCAAAGTTGGGTTCTGCTTTTGGGGTCTCATCAAAGATGGAATCTATAGAAAAGCATGCAGTTGAAACCAGCATAAATAAATCTGGGGATCCATCCAGTGTTCCAGAGAAGGGAGGCTCTTTGTTGCTGACTTCAGAACGGTGCAAGGAAGATATAGTTCAACCTGGGGATGGTAGCAAATGTGCAGCTGTGGCCCTCTCAGTAGTCACAGAGATTGAACGGCAGATATCTGGTGAAAATAAGTTAAACGAGGTGTCACCTGTTTCGATTCAAGCAGAGAGCCGTATTGAGCATGCCATAGAAGGCCAAAATGCTGCTTCCCTTGAAATCTGCTCCAATTCTGAGCTGAAGGTTGGTTCTGCTGTTCAACCGCCAGATGGACAGAGGAGTTCTATTGATAAAGAAGATATTCAACATGGAAGTAACAACCTGCTGGAGGTTTCACCTACCACTTATGAGGCATCCATGTTATATGAGGTACAAGGCAATTCTTCTGAACAGGATAATGCTGCAAAAGATCTTGGTAATCTGACAGTTACATCCTTTGCTGGTGGATGTGTTGGGGGAAATTCAATAATTGAGGATATGAAAGATGCCAGTGATGTTACTGGGATGCGTGCAGAGAACTTAAACAATGATGATCACGATGGCTCATCTCTTTTGTCTGGATCCATGCAAATCTATTGTGAAACCAATCCCTCTATGCAGACAGATTCTCTCAAATGTGATCAGGATCTTTCTGCAGGTCAGAAAGGAGATGAGAAGTCGGATTTGAATGATATGGATTGTGATGACAATGAGAAAGTGGTAGGATCCAGTGTTCCCGGTGAGGGAGTTAAAGAAAATGTTGACTCAGAATCCAAAACCTCCGCTGGGGAATTTTCAGGTATGTGTATACATATGTCATGCGTGTTCCTTCCTTCCCAAACCCCCCATCTTTCTAATTTTTGATACCAATCCCCTTTGAATATTTAGCCCTCGTTTGGTAGAGATTATAATCAGATTTTCATAAAAGTTGATGGAATGTGTGGTTGGAAAGTTGTGGGCCTAATAAATTGTGTGGTTAAAATTAATTGTTGAATTTGACTTAGATTTTAATCTATTTTTAGCGGTACCAAATAGGGGCTTAGTCTACTAAATCTTTATCGTTACCTAAACCTGTTGATTCTTTGCATTACCTCGCAGTACTGAACACCCAAGTGGAAGATACAAACTTGGGATCAAGGGTTGGGGATTGCAATGAAGAGCTCAAGTCACCATTAAATGATGTGGTGTTAGTGCACAAAGATGAGAATGAAGAAACTGAACTGGAAGTCCTTGAAGAACCAAGGACATCAATCTTGAGACGGTCCTCAGAAATGGAAGATAAGCTAGCCACTGTTTTTGAACCTCAAAAGCCTGGATGCAAGACAGACGATCAATCTATTTCTGTGATGCAGACTGCTGATGCTGCAACTCATGACAAGGCCAGTCAAGAGTTATCTGAAAATTTGGAAGCACGTCCTGTCTGTGATATAATTGTTCAAGAAGGTGACGGTGCTGAGTTGGCACCTGTTGAAAATTTGATGGACAAAAAGATTGAAAGAAACCATGGAGCAACTTCTTTGATAGATTCAGGTGAATTAATACTTACCTTGCCGATATTGTGGCTCAGCTAGAAATGAAAACACGTGGTTTGTGGATATACATCCCTTGTTTCACAGCTCTATCTGTCCGTCACTTCCATTGACCCACGATAAAGAAGAGAAAATCTATTTTCTTTTTAACTAATTGTTGCTTATTTTCATTGCTAATGAATATATACTCCTTTCTCTTGATTTATTTTTGGAGTTATGACAAGTTGTTTGTCCTTAATTCTATGTTATTCAATGTATTTCTAAGGATGGTCTATTTCAATAGAGAGGTTTCCAGTCAGGACCTCATCTTAATCGTGTGGTGTAGCTGTTCAGCGGTGCCAGATGCCTCGTTGAATATGCAACACCGGGGTCATCTCTTCTACCCTCTGAACAACTGAACCCTTGGTGCTAGAAGCCTTGCCTAGTAATCCCTATTGTGCTGGCNGTCACTTCCATTGACCCACGATAAAGAAGAGAAAATCTATTTTCTTTTTAACTAATTGTTGCTTATTTTCATTGCTAATGAATATATACTCCTTTCTCTTGATTTATTTTTGGAGTTATGACAAGTTGTTTGTCCTTAATTCTATGTTATTCAATGTATTTCTAAGGATGGTCTATTTCAATAGAGAGGTTTCCAGTCAGGACCTCATCTTAATCGTGTGGTGTAGCTGTTCAGCGGTGCCAGATGCCTCGTTGAATATGCAACACCGGGGTCATCTCTTCTACCCTCTGAACAACTGAACCCTTGGTGCTAGAAGCCTTGCCTAGTAATCCCTATTGTGCTGGCTTACTAAATTAGCACCCAATATGGTGATGAAATGATTCAATATTGTGAATCTTTTACGTTTTCATGCCCCATGATTTTATTACTTGGAACCGCTGTAACCAACTGTCGAGATAGCGGTTCAGATTTGAAACTTGATCTTCACTGCATGTTGACGTGACACTGAAATTCTTGGTGACTTGATCTAGACGCAAGGATTTTTAATTTTGAAGTAACTAATGCTGGCTCAGCAGAGATGGATTAATTGTTGACGAAGGACTTGTTTAATTCAGAAGAAAATGGCATTATATATTGGCTTTCAAATTTGCAGCATATATTTGGATTATGTTTTGTGGTTACGAAATATTTTTTATATGTTCCTCGAAACTTATTTCTTTGTTGTCAAATAATGTCACCTGTTATTGGTTTTGCTACATGTACATCAGGGTTTACACCCTGGTGTATATAATGCCCAATTGACATTTCATCATTGGTTACATGTACATTAGGGTTTACTCCCCGGTGTACATAATGCCCAAGTAGCATTTGGTTGGTAAAAAAAACTGTTTTCCCACCATCCCATGATGAAATGCCACTTGGGCATTATGTACACCCTGGTGTACATATGGAATAATTATCTGTTAATTGTAGCATATTAATATCGCAAGTGAGCATTTCATTTGTTGACTCTTTCTGATATCTCTTGATTTTTCTGCTGGCATGACTGCAGCTACAGGTGGTTCTGCGGAAATTGATCGATCTAACCAGGTTTCTTCAGGTGGCATTAGTTGCCAAGGGCATGCACAACGTGAAAGAGACAAACAGGAGAGCCTTAAAGAGCCCGTGGCTGAGAATGTTCACCAATCTGGAGGCGAAACACCCACTCATCCTGGATCAAAGGATGTCTCCAAGGAAGATGGGACCTTTACTTTTGATGTTGGACCACTGGCATGTCAATCTAAGGGAGATCCTGGCGTGAGTTCACAATCATTTCCCACTATTCAAACACTCAAAATATCTCCGGTATTACTTCTTTTGGTTATGGCTTGAGAATTTCTTGATATTGCATAACTTTGTTTTGCTCTCATTGCTGAGTCTTTTCTAATGACCTTCCAAATATATATTGTAGTATGTGGAGGGATCTGCTTCTACGTCTAGTAACCGTCAAGTGGATGCTAAAGTAATGCCTGAAATTTCTCATGGAAGTCCACTAGCACTTGATGGGAGGACTCCCCCTGAAGGTCTTAAAGGTCACTCTGAACGTAAGGCTAGGCGTAGTGGTGGTAAATCTGTGAAAGAAACTGGAAAAAAGGGAGTGAAGGAAACACCGCCACTGAAACAGAAAGAGAGGGGAGACAAGGCACATTTGTCTTTGAGCCATTCTGTTACTGGTCAACTCATGCAATTTGAAACCGGAAATGTTGAACGCAGCACCACAAAGCCAAGTGGGATCGTCTCTGTTCCTACCTCCTACCTACCAGATCTGAACACTTCTGCTCCTTCGTCTGCACTCTTTCACCAGCCTTTTACGGATTTACAGCAAGTGCAGCTGCGAGCGCAGATATTTGTTTATGGATCCCTTATGTGAGTTTCGGTTTTATATTTTCATTTCTAATGTTTTTGTTGGGTGCTCACGCAAGTTTCTGTTTGTGGTACCATTATACATAGATTCATACGATCTTATCATCTGAACTCTAATCTTTCTAGTGCAAAGACACTGACTAATGCATTAATTTGTAAACATGGAAGATTGATATGGGAGATTGTAATTGCCGTTGAAATCTATATTGTTGTATATGTTTGCTTTCATTGATCTTCACTTATCCTGTCTTTCATTCTTTGTTTTGGTTTCATTATGTTTTTAATGGTATTGGTTGCAGACAAGGAGCAGCACCTGACGAGGCTTGTATGGTGTCAGCCTTTGGTATGTCTGGTTCATTTGTCTTTGCTTCTTTTTTGTCTCCTATCTTAATACATGGACAAGATAATATCTTTACTATATCTTATAATGACAGATGGAGGGAGAAGCATCTGGGAGCCTTCATGGCGTGCTTGTGTAGAAAGGATTCATAATCAAAAATCACAGGGAAATATTTCTGAAACACCTGTACAATCAAGTTCAGGTACCTCATAATCTAGTCTTGTTTAGTAACAAGTATGTTTTACCATTGGCTAATGTGTATCAGAATTGAGTATTTCAGGTGCTAAAACTTCAGATCAAGCCAGCAAACAGGGTCCGCCTCAAAGTAAAGTTATTACTTCATCAGCAGCTCGAGCCAGTGGCAAGACTTCCCTTTTACCAACAGCTAATCCCATGATCCCTCCTTCATCACCCTTGTGGAACATATCTACACCATCGTGTGATGGTCTGTTATCAAGCAATGTGGGTAGATCTGCTATTTTTGATTATCAGGCTGTTTCCCCTTTGCATCCTTATCAGACTCCACCCATTCGGAACCTTGTTTCTCCTACCACCTCGTGGCTTTCTCAATCTCCCTTTCCTGGACCGTGGGTTGCTTCTTCTCAAAGTTCTGCCTTCGATATCGGTACTCAATATTCTGCTTTTCCTGTCACGGAACCAGTAAAATTAACCCCTGTTAAAGAATTATCTATGCCTGTTTCTTCCAGTTCAAAGCACCCATCTCCCATTTCGGTTTCTCATTCTGGGGTATCTAGTGCCTTAGCAGTGCCTTTTTCCCTGGTTGACATGAAAAAGGCTTCAGTATCACCTGGCTTGAATTCTACTGATACAAAGGCTCGAAAGAGGAAGAAGACTTCTGGTGCTGAGAATCTTGTACAGAGTTCTGCCCCAGCTACTCAGAGGGATCTTGTTTCTGCACCTGTATTAAATAGTCATTTGTCAAAGAAGGCTCCTGTAGTGGAAGATCTTAATCCATTCTCTCTGCTTGCCCGAAGTCGGGCAGAATCAGTGTCTGCTCCAAAAGCCAGTAGTTATTATTCTACATCTGTTACCGTGACAACCCCTTCTACTTTCATGCTGAAAAGCAATTCTGATAAATCTTTTGTCGCTGCATCTCTCTCAACTTATAGTGATAACCCAAGTAGGGGGGAGATAAATATGGAGAAGAGGGGGATAAATCTGGAGGACCTTAATAAGGTTGAGGAGGCAAAGCTCCAAGCGGAGGTGGCTGCTGATCATGCAGCCACTGCCATGAGTCATTGCCAAGGCGTTTGGAGTCAGTTGGATAAGCTGAAGAATGCTGGCTTGACGTCAGATGCTGAGGCTAAGTTAGCTTCTGCTGCTGTTACCATAGCTGCTGCTGCTTCTGTTGCAAAGGCTGCAGCTGCAGCTGCTCAGATTGCTTCAAAAGCTGCAGCGCAAGCAAAACAAATGGCTGATGATGCAGTGACCAATTATGGAATTGCGAGTGATACCAGAAACAATGTTGTTTCTCTTCCCATGTTTGTGAACAATCTGGGGAATGCAACTCCTGCATCTATTTTGAAGGGTGGGGATGGAAATGGTGGTTCCAGCTCAATCATATCTGCGGCTAGGGAAGCTGCAAGGAAAAGGGTTGAGGTCGCATCAGCTGCCTCGAGGCATGCAGAAAATTTAAATTCTATTGTCAATGCTGCAGAATTGGCCGCAGAAGCAGTATCACAAGCAGGAAAAGTTGTAGCTATGAGTGATCCTTTGCCTTTGATTGAATTAGCAGAAGCTGGTCCAGATGGTTATTGGAAGGTCTTGCATGCACCTTCTTTGCAGGTTTCAGAACCAAATGACACGAATAGAAATGAATCTGAGAATAATATGGTCAAGCAACGTGAGGTACCAGATAAGGAGACAGTGGTTCAAAGAGCATTAACCAGAAATGTAAAAGATGATCAAATCATAGCAGATAATAGTTTGATTGCCTCTGTCAAGTACAGTGATCATAATTCAAAAGCTCAAAAGAATCGCCAAGCTTCTGACTCTGCTAAAACCGTTGGCTTTGTTTCTGAATCAGATATTGAATCAAGATCTAAGTCTCCCATTCACGATCCAAATGGAAGTACAGCGATCATAAGAGAAGGTTGCCTTGTTGAGGTTCGTAAATTTTACATGCATTCTTGAGTTCTTCGTTTTATATTGTGTATCATTGTCTAGTAGTTGTTTTGCTATTTTGTGTTCAAATGTATTGTGTATATTGCTATCCCTTTCATTCAAGGTATCAACTGCTTGGCATCATAGGTACTTAAAGATCGTGCTGATTTAAATAAAGTCTGGTTCTCAGCCAATGTATTGAGTTTGAAGGATGGAGAAGCCTTAGTTCATTACACAAAACTCCAATCTGATGAAGGTAAGTGACTAATTTGTTGTCTGTAGGGGTTTGATGGGACCATGGGAATCAATCAAAATCTAAACTCTGTCAAACGAGCACTGTAAATAACATACAAATTATATTTCTTGCTGTTTATTTTAAGCAAATTAAGTAAAATAATTGTAGAAAATTTCATCTTTAGTTCACAAGGGAAATTTATCAACTTCATTTTAGATGAGGTATAGACTTGAAAAGTTTTCAGGGAGTGAATATGATACTCAAAACTAGTAATAGAGGTGGTTATTGGGATTTTTTTAAAATGTGAGACACTGTTGTATTGTCATGAATCTCAGGTGGGGCGTCTAATATTGTCTCTATAACAGTTTGTTCTCTTTAGTGGTTAGAGGTGCAATGCACGCTAGTCTGAATTCGGCATGCCTGTATATGTTTCTTATTCACGAGCTCTTTTGATGTTTGTTATCTCAAGTTATTCTTGATGTGATCCTATGTTTAGGGTCAGAACAGTTGAAGGAGTGGGTACCTCTGGCAGCAGAAGGTGATAAAGCACCGATAATACGCATTCCACATCCTATGACCTTTGTGCAACTTGAAGGGACAAGGAAGAGAAGCAGAGCAGCTGCCAAGGATTATGCTTGGTCTGTTGGAGATAGAGTCGATGCATGGGTTCAAGATTGGTAATGAGATGCATCTTTTCTTATTTGATTTATCTTGTTTTCTCATTGATATTTACTGGTTCGGACCTTTTGTCTTCTTCTGGATCTGGTGTTTGTTTAATCATTTTCTTAAATACACCAACAGAGATGAAGTATCTAATTATAAATAAAGTACACTGCGCTATCACTATGGAGGGTATTGAGCGCGACCTCCAGTTTTCACAAACAACCAATCTTCTCCGAATAGCCCACCCCCACTATCCAATCGCTGGTTTCCTTTCTCACTGCCTGCAACCCACCCTCATGCCCAACCCATCTCACCCAAATCCCCTCCAGTGCCCAATCGCCGGTTGCCACCAAATTCCCCTCTAAGCTCATTTCTAACCCACCAAATACCAACCGTTGACTCCATTTCCACAACCGGCTGTGGTAGAACGCAATATCCAAAATCAAGATGGAGATTCAGACCCAATCGCTGTTGGCCACCCAGCTCTCACCAATGCTCATACGGCACACATTCCACCAATAATGTCACCACCACTACCCACTGTAGCCTCCACCCCAAACACACCCAACCATGACCTTCGCCACCACTTTCATCTGTACATTTTCAAGAAATTGTACTGAATTGGAAATCAAGAATTCTGTGAGTTTTGCTCCTGGCTCAGAGTTTACCCAGAAATTGAGAAAATATATTAATCCAATGTCATTTTAGCAAGTCAATAAGAAAGGGCATCTGCATTGATGAAATGCTAGCTGTTGCTGTGAAATTGTTTCCTAGGATTTGGGAGGCTATTGGTTGTTGTAGGTAGTTGGGGGGTTTGAGCAGGGGTGGGTAGGGTTGGGGAAGACTGAGTGTTTTTTCTTTTCTTTCGTTTTCTTGTTCTTCTTATTTCTTATATTTATTTATGATGTCTATTTTACCCTTAAAAGAAGTTGAGCATGTGCTGCTCACGCGTGTATTTAAATAGCCATTTGGACGGTTTCCGTGGAACGAATTTGCGCTGCAACATTACTCAGGATAGATATGGCGGTCTCAGAAAATAAAGGTTCAGGACCCATTTGCACTTTTCAAAATGGTTTCCTGACCCTACTTTTTATCAGTTCATACTTTTGCACCTGTTGTCTGTGTTTGTACATATATACGTCTACATGTTTGTGATGCCACAGCATTAAGCATCTCAAATACAATTCTGTATTTAATGTGTAGCTACATAGAATCTGTTGTGATTTTGAAAATAAATAATGTTTTTTGTTTTTACACTACGTACTTTTTCCTTTTACTGACTACAGATTGAATGATTTATGATTTGTGTCTCAGTCATGTAAAAGCTTTTCTATGGGCAATATTTTGAAAGATTTTGCAACAAAATGAATGAAGAGTAAGATTTTTTATTATTTGAAATGTCCATAGAACATTCCGTTGAATTCATCTGACTCCACTAGGTCAGCCCTCATCTTGTCTTTGAAGTATATTTGCCTGGGTCTGTATAGCATTTAGAGTGCTATAAGAATTTCATCTTCAGCTGTCTTTAACTATGGATGGATGCTTCAAGATTTTCCTCATTTATCTTTTGTTTCTTTGGCTTAAAGCTCTATTTCTCTCTTAATGTATCTCATCTGATTTTTAACCTGTCTCAGCTGGCGTGAAGGTGTGATTACAGAAAAAAATGAAAAAGATGAAACCAATTTAAGCGTCCATTTCCCAGGTACTTCTGATAATAGCTCCCAAAAATTGTTGCCAGCTACTTAATTGGGTGGCTTAGAGAAATAAAAAACTTGGTTGTGGTTGTAGCAGCAGGAGATATCTCTTTTGTCAAAGCATGGAATCTCAGGCCAACTCTAATTTGGAGTGATGGCCAATGGATTGAATGGTCCAGATCGAGAAAGGATGGCTCTTCACAGGTGTTATATTTAGTCGTTTATATGTTTTATCATTTCGTTTCATAAAAATGTCCAAGTCACTTAGCTGTACACCCAATTTTCAGGGAGATACACCTCAGGAGAAAAGGTTAAAGCGAGGAAGCACTGCTATTGAATCAAAGGGGAAGGGGAAGATGCCAAAAGACATTGAGTTTGTGGAACCTGGGACACAAAAAGAATCAACATTGCTTCCATTGTCTACTAATGAGAAAGTTTTCAGTATTGGCACAACTAGGGACAATAGTAAGCCAGATGCTACGAGAACTATGAGGTCTGGTTTGCAGAAAGATGGATCAACAGTTATATTTGGCGTCCCTAAACCTGGAAAGAAGAGGAAGTTCATGGATGTTAGTAAGCATTATGTTTCGGATAAGAGCACCAAGACTAACGTGCCCAGCGATTCCGTGAAACTAGCTGATTATTTAATGCCTCAAGGATCAGGATCAGGATCCCGTGGGTGGAAAAATAGTTCTAAAATTGATTTGAAGGAGAAACAAGCAGCTGACTCTAAATCCAAAGCTCTCAATTCTAGAAAACCGCCCATTCCAAGTAGAATGTTCTCTCGTAAGGATGACCCAACCCACTTAAAGGATGAGAATGAATCAGGTGAGAAAAATCTGACTGCATTTGGATCTTTTTCTAATGTTAAAGAGGCAGCTGAACGACCTGTTTTATTTTCTTCTCAAGCTTCCTCCCAAGAGACTCACAAGAGAGCACCAGCAGCAAGCACCAAGTCTGACCGACCCAACAAAGGAAAACTCGTTCCTGCTGGTAGGAAGTCACCAAATAATGATGCTAATGATGACTCTGTTCCTGAAGCAGGTGAACCCCGTCGATCAAATCGCCGAATTCAACCAACATCAAGGGTGAGTCTTTCCGTTGAACTTATTCTTTTTGAATAAACTTTTGTCACTCTTTTTGGGTCCTTGCTTAGAATAGATGAAAAGGCTGTTGCACGTAGAATCTTAATTTATATTGAATCAAGAAACCTTTCCATTTCTAATGTTCGATTACAAATGTGGAAAGATACCAGCTGGATTGCAATATGCCAAGGGAAAATCTTTTCTCAACCACCGCTCACTCACAACCCAAAATCTTGTACAAAAGTTACAAACTCCAAAAAACTGTGCAAAAATATTGTACAATATCAGAATATGTTGAAGACGGGTGCTGTATCATGAGATGAAATTTGCATATCATATAGTTGTTTGAGCACGCCTCACCAACAGTTCTTTTCTGATCTCAGCTTTTGGAAGGGCTGCAAAGCTCACTGGTTATCTCAAAGGTTCCGGCTTCTTCCCAAGACAAGATTCACAGAACCATCAGCAAGGGCACATCTAGAAGGTAAGACCAACTTCTTCCTTGAGCTCAAATTACTTAGCCCCTGTTTGGTAAAAATTAAAATCCAGATTTTAATCTAACTTGAAGTCAACAATCAATTTTAACCACATTTTATGGGCTCACAACTTTTCTACTGCACATCCCATCAACTTAAAGGCCCGTTTGGTAGGGATTAAAATTCAATTAAAATTGAAAATATAGCCGTTATTAGATATCACTCGTCTAATAAAAGTCAACAATAACGGCTAGTTTTTCAATTTTAATCCGATTTTAATCTCTACCAATGAGCCCTAAAATCTACTAAAAATTTGATTTTTAATTCCCACCAAAGGGTAAGAATGTTATGCGTAGGATCATGAAGCTGACAGCTGTTGTTATCTCGACAGGGAATAATGAATCATGGATGACATAAACGCTGTCAAAATGATCTCTTTGTGGCCGTTGGATAGACCAAATGTCTACTGCATATGTTTTCTGTTTACTTGTTATTTTAGAGGTAGAATCTGGGAATGGAAATTCTCGCTTATTTGTGTGTTCCTGCTGTAAAACCTAGGTACTAGATGTTTATACTGATTTAGTTGCTTACAGAATCAGAACAACATTGTGTTTTAGTTTCATTTGGATAGGCTGTATATGAAATTTCGATTTTAGTTTTGCGGGAAGCATTGCAGGACAGTTTTAATTGGAAATCCTTAGATTTTACAGTTTCATTTCATAATTGTCTGTGTTGATTATATTTTGAATTGTGTGCTTTGAGCATGCTTGGCATTCGAATTTCTTAAGAAAGATTATTAAGTCATTTTTATGTTGATCAAAGTTAGAAATAGTTTACTTATTGTCACTGCTGGCTGAGTTAAAATAAGTACATATAAGAAAAATATAACATATTGGTTGATTAATTCTTCAAGTGTGCCGATTGTGACTAAGACCCCGTTTGGTAGAGATTAAAATTGGATTAAAATTGAAAAATTAGCCGTTGTGATTTTTATTAGACAAGTGAGATCGAATAACGGTTATATTTTCAATTTTAATTGAATTTTAATCGGTACCAAATAGGCTCTTAAGTATTAAGGTGGAATTTTTGAGTTCGAACGGCATCTCTGCTTATATCAATATTTACTATGAACTTCTATTCTAATCTATGGTAACTTGTTAACAAACCAATAATTTTTTATTATATTTAATTTATGCTAATTGATCTAATTTGAAGTGAATTATTGGAATGAAGTGGTTAGGAATTTTGATTTCACTCAAGTTGTTCAACATTTCATTTAACCTCTTTTTCGTATGAATTGATAATTGAATTAATTAACTAGTAATATTTCTCGAGCAAATATATATATATATATATATATATCGTTTTGATTTCAATATCGTCCTTAAATCAAATAATTGGTGATCAAACAATTGACTGTAATTAAAACAAAATAAGCAATTAACTCATAATCAAGATTGTAATAAATCCATTGAATTAAATAAATATTAAATATAAACTACATCGTTAATACTATCAACCATATTTACAAATTATAATTGTTAAATTAAATAACAAAAAAAAAAAAACGAAAAAAATTACTGGTCGGCACCAGATTCCCAACAATGGATTTTCAAACTCTTCTTGGATGTAAATCTCTTGGCCAATGGTGTCTT
>CAIGRS010240532.1:0-15948 GCA_903798395.1 Fraxinus floribunda
TTTGAAGAAATTCATAATTACCTGGAGGGTTCCTAGACAGAAGAGAACTATTCCTATGGTCCTGTGGGACGTGTATTGAACTCCGGGGGACTGACTTCCTAGCTGGAGACCGGTAGCCCAGCCGGCAACTCCAATGATGTAGGCCGAGGTTTGGCAAGTTGCGTGAAGATAAAACCAAGCAGGATCAGCAGATGGAAAGACCCTTAAGTACCTTGCGAATAAAGCACCAATAGGCATCAAGATACCCCAACTCAGTGCATTCAGTACTCCGTGAATCTGCATATTCATTAACCAATAGTCAGAATGTGTAGACTTTTTAATTACAAAGATAAAAGGCAAAAGTATCTTCTTTTGTGAATACATGATTTTTAGAATTACTACATCATTCTGAGAATAATTTAATAGATGGTCGTATAAGGATTTAAGAACTTACATTTCTTTTCTTTGTTTTGGAGTTTGATGCCCCTGCTGTTGTTCTTGACTCTCCTGAAAGAAGATTCAGGGTCCCCGCGGATTGGACGTTAGAACCAGATGTAGGATGCACTGCAGGGGAATCTCCTGAAAGTGGACCATCCTGCCAAACCTGGTTAACAGTAGAGCTTAAGTTTTCCAGCTTCAGCGTGGCAAAAATAATGATTTCATTCTTTGAATATACTGCTGATAAATCCGAAACTGGGAAGATCAAATCTCGTTCCTGCAACTGAGTCTGATAAGTAGTGATAGGTGATGTATAAGCTCTCATGGTTCCATCAGATTTCTGGAAAGCGATAAGTGCTTGTGCGCCAACCATGCCTTGAGACCTTGGATTAATAGCCCACGCGACCCATTTAGAAGCCGTGACACTGGTGTGTCGATAGGCCATTCTAACTGTTTTCGAAGAGGAGTCGTAATTCCAGTGAAGAAATGAATCCAAATATGGGAGATCATTGCAGAAACTGAAAGCTTGGTTACTGGCGAAGTTGTATTTTGCACATGATTGAGCATATGATGATAAACACAGAGACAAGAGAACACAAGAAATCAATACAGCTCTTAACATTTTGTTCTCTTTCCTCCCCCTGTAGATCTGCAGGAAATTTGTAGTTAACAGAGGAATAATAGAAATTGATCAGCTTTAATTGTTGAATTTATAAATGAGGAATTTGAAGAGGCAGGGAAAATGATTTGATTGTGAAAGAAAAGAAGCTTATGGGAACTATAAAGATGGACAGAAGGGGTCTTTTATTGTATGACTTGATTATGGGACATGAGTAGTTGCAGTTTGGTGAGGAAGGTTCTGTATAAGAGAAAAAGTACCAGGTTTATATGGATTTTGGCCCCACTCCCCCTTTTGAGCACATCTGTTCGGTGGTGATCCATTGCTCTCGCGTTCGAGTATTTTGCTCATCGTTTAGGCTAGTGACCAAGATTTCCGCACTTGTCAAATTACTATCATCTCCGTGCTTAAGTTTCAACAACTTACATTTTTCATGCCAGAACATGTTTTAACTTCAACTGCAATTATACCAATGCTTAAGACTTATATTTCTTGTCACCTAAACTTCAATTTTTCATATTATTTTGTAGAGATTCTTTCACTTTTCATTGGTTATCAAGATGGGTATTCTTTTCACTTTCGAGCACTTTTTTATACCACGTACTAGACAGTTTATTTTTCTCTTTTATCCTGTCAAGTACTATATCCATTGGCGCTAGATCGACATGATTATGGATCATGTGACATAATTAACTTGATGTCTCGTCGCACACGCACTACCATAGTAGTTCAAATTTGTAGCGTAGCACGTGGGTATTAGTTGAGACTTGACCAATCAATTATGGGTAAATACTAATAAATTCTTGAATTATTGTCTTAGCTTGGAGTGTCAACCACTTATTCTGTGGACAGGTATCAAATAAAATTAATATATTGGATTAGGTGCATTATATAATTCTTCAAACTAAATCCTAATCTTGCCAGCCTCACACCCTAAGGATCCAACAGTGCCAATTATCTGAACCACATCTCCACTGACACTTGATTTTTTTTTTATTTTTTTTTTCCGACTTCAATAACATTTTTAGTACGCAATATTTGATCCCATTTTTTCAGAACTCATTTTCAATCATATGTTATCCTATAAAATAGTATTACACGTAAATTGAAAAATTTCCTTACCTTGTAATTCCAATAAAATGACAGCACATTGGTGTAATACAATGATGTTGGTTGAACTTAGATTTTTATATGAAGAGACAACTGGGCATGATTTCTGATGTAATACAACCTTTGATTTGATACCAATTGTGTCATCTTTTATTCTTCACTGTTATCCGAATCTTTATAATACATTAATAAGAAAGGATAGTCATTTTGCATTTTGCATGCAGACAGCTTTTGGGCTTATCTTTCTTTCTTCCATTTTGATTTTTTTATGAAAAGAAAAATGATGAAAGAGGCAAAATTTATAGGACATTTGGCAGCTTTTCACTATGGTTCCGATCCCTTGCCAAGTTACTATGCCTTTTAGCACTAACTAGAGGGAGTCAATCGGGGTTTTACAATTTTGCAGATATCATTTTTTAAAAGGGTGTTTGGTTTAAATTAAAATCAGATTTTAAGTGGATTGTGATGGAAGTTTTTGAAATGTATGGTTGAAAAGATGTGTGACATATGAAATATGTGGTTGATATTGATTGTTTGATTTTGATTTAGATTAAAATCAGATTTTAATACGGCCCAAATATGCTCTAAATCTTTAGTAGTATTATTTTTTTTTTTTGTAGAAATTACATGAGGCAGGTTTTTTAAATTCCAATTTCAAAAATCAAATTTAAGATTTATTTATACAAAAATCAGAAATTCCACATTTAAATATTAATAATAATAATATTATAAAATTATATTAATTTATATGCACTTGAATGTACCCCATCAAATCTCTCTCTCTCTCTCTCTCTCTCTCTCTCTCTCTGTACAAAAGCAGCTTCGTGCTGCGTTCGCATCAACATATGTGCTACTGCTGAAGCTGTCGTTCGCATAGCGGTTGACTGTGCGCCTGCTACTGGTGGTGGCGGCAGTGGTAGAGCGAGGTGAAAAATATTTTTGATCAATTATTTGAGTATTGTGACCAATAAATAATGCCGACCTAAAAAAATGTGTTTCGTTACTAAATTTGTAATTACTGCTCAAATTTAGGTAAGTTGTAACCAATTATTCGATAATTTGTAACTTAAAAATTACTTGTGATTAATTAATTTGATAATTTGTGATCGTGAAATAAGTTGTGGCCTATAAAATTTGTGATTCATGATCGATAAATAAATTGTAACTTATAATTTTTTTATTTATGATCGAAAAACAACGTGTGACCAATTAATTTGATAATATGTGACAGATAAATAAGTTATGACATATAATCACGCAACTGTTATCGATATAAAAACTGTTATCGATATAAATAATAAATCTAGTTTCTTAATTTTGAATTTGTATTTTGCAACCACATTATATATGTAACGTTCCCATTTTTCCTATGTATCCGCAGGGTAGAAAAAAATTGTTCCTCGTGGTTCTGCCCCTATTCGGCCCGCTCGTCATGTGAGCCAGCTCACACATCGAAAGTGCTGCTTAGCTCACTCATGAGCTCGTCCCTTGAATATATTATTGAAATTACATACATATTTTTCTCAATTGGTGAGCCAACTCGTACACAAGTTGACAAATTTGAATAAGAAAACAATTTGTATATTTTTTATTATTAAGTCTGAATTTTAAAAAAAAAAAAAAACCTTGTCATGAAGGTAAATTAGGCATTATTTCATGCTTGTGGCTGGTAAGAAAATGACTAAACTTTAGTTAAAAACGTGACACGTAGAATGAGATTAAGGGACTATGATTATGAACGTGTGTCGTCTGCATGAATGCAAAGAACAATATTTGAGAAAAATAAGGTTTCGTGAAGATTTTGTATTACTACTCTTTCAAATTTATGTCCTAATCTGAAAAAGATTGTTCCTTTACCCACAAACAAACGAGAATCTTCTACGATTTACTACAAGACATTTTTGACATTAACAATGGATTCCGAGTCAATTTTCACGGGTTATTCTCCAATAAATTCCATTCGCGGTAACTATACTTTCATTTAATTTTAATCTGATAATTGTACTTCAATTTTGTTCAATTGATTTTCAATTAAATTTTATAATTTCACTTTAATTTGATTTCAATTAAAATAACTTTATCCAATTCAATTTACGAAAATCGATGACATGACGGTCATTAAATGACAATTGTAACTAGTGGATGTTAGTTGACGTAGAATAAGTGCAACTTGAGTTCAATAAATGATCATCATTTATTGACAGTTATCTATTAAGTTTTTGTTAATGAAAGTGACGAAATTGAACAGAATTACTCGATTGAGATCGTACTAAAATGTATTTATTTAATTAATAAGATTGAACTACAAATACAAGATTAAAAGTATAATTATCACGAATAAAATTATTCATCTCCCTTTTTTGTGCTCTATACTTCTTTTGTTAATAACCTTAAAACATTGTATTATTGATGTTATAATTTATATTTGTAGGCTTTGAACATTGTTAAATATATAGCGCCTATTCGATAATAATTAAAATTGAAAATATAGTCATTATTGAGTCCAACCCATCTAATAAAAGTCAACAATAACGACTAGTTTTTCAATTTTAATCCGATTTTAATATCTACCAAACAGGCTAATAGTGTCTTTCGTACACAATATTACAGCATATTATGGACAAATTTTTTTTTCGAAAACGAATCTCTTATTCTTATTAGTGTGGTGCAGTTGATATACAACATTTCTTACAATTCGTATATTTATCCCCTGTTTGGACATTATTTTCTTCATTGTCATTCTTCTACTCATTTTCAACCACATTCTTCAATAAAATAATATTTTTCATAACATCAATAATTTTTCTTTCTTTTTCAACCACACATTATTTATCAATCTACTATTCCAAAATACATTATTCCAAAATAATGTGATTCAAACACACACTTAATCATTTACAGAAAAGAGAAGTAATCTTTTGAGTACGATTAATTAGCCCCATCTTGGTTTAGCTAAAAAAATAAGATTTTTAATCATTTTTGATAAAATTTAATGAAATATGTTGTTGATAAAAATATTTAACTCATGTTTGATATACATGAAAATTTTTATTTTTATTCTTTTACTCATTTCAACCACACATTATTTAATAAAATAATATTTTTCATCAAATCAATAACATTTTCTTCTTTTTCAATCACACATTCTCCATCAATCTACTATTCCAAAATATATTTTTCAAAAATAATGTGGCTAAAACACACACTTAATTGAAAAATGAGTTTTTAAAAAATGAGAATCAAACAAGAGTTTAGCATATGTTACATAACAATGATATGACACATCAATTCGAAAAATGTAATTTAACAATTGTGCTACATGTGTATCACTTTTACACCATGTCACGTGGTAACACAATATTGGACAATTTAAAAAAATAATAATAATTTTTGACTAATCAAATCATGTCAACTTGGATGTTGTCAAAAGTGATGTACAAATAACTTAATTCTTAATTTAATTCATAACTTATCCACCGGTTAAATTTTTATTTTTTTTCTGTTTCTAAATTTTATTTTCTGTTTCTTTTGGAGAGGAAAACGTCGTTTAACCAAATTATCCCTTGAAATAAAAACAACATAAGGACAACTGAATTGCACGCTAACGGTCTTTTTGGATTCCGTCTGAATGTAATTTGGCAAAAAAATGAAAAAAGTTTGAGATCATTTTTACCACATTTAAAAGGTTTGGAATTAAAATATAATTTAGACGAGATTTGGTATCATTTGTGCTTGAGTTGGGCCTATTTTTTCTCAATACTAATTGGGGGTAATTAGGCCCAATACCCTCAAAAAGTAACTAATTAGAATAATACCCCTAAAACTAATTAAAACTTTCAGCTCCGTAATTAATATGCTCAAAACCTCCCCAACCTGGAAGCAAAGTCCCCAATCAGAACCCAAAAGTCCGGCAAAAACTTCCTACCACCAGAAATTGTAATCTTGGTTCACAGCCATCTTTGTTGTTTGATCTGGCTCATCTCTATTGTTTGTTCTTGCACTCATTTTCATCGTCATCGCAGGATTGGTGGCTGCCAAGTTTTGTGTTATCAGATTTTTCAAAACAATGTGATTGTGATAATACAATGTGGGGTTAGATTGTTGATGTTTGGTGTTCGGAATATCAGATCTGTTTACTTGAATATGTTTATATTGCCAAAAACTTCACTCAACTAACAATGCAGATTTCTGTGCACACTTCTCCACCCCCACTCTGGTTGTTACGAAGCTGAGTTGGCTCAGCGATTTTCACTCATTATGGAAGGTAGAGTGCTCGACGCTCAGTGAGCGTGATTGTACCTGAAAAATCTTTTCCAAGATTTGTATATATGCATTTTTTACTCAATTAACATGCTTTTATTTTGATCAAAAACCCCAATTAAGTATCCGATTGCATTTTCATATATAGAATCGCACGAGAGAGTCTCTGTACAGAACTCTTGTGGGTTTTGTTTATTCTGTTTACAATTTCAATTTCACCCATTCAATTTTAGAATTGAATACTTCAATTTTCATTCTTTTTGTATTTTTTAGGTGCATTTGCTAATAGAGATGCATATGTACACACGCATAGAGAGGGAATGATAATTGGTTTTTGGAATCGAATTTTTTGGAATTGATTGGATGCTGTTCTATTATGCAAATAGCAGAAAAGTACATTTTCTTCACATGTATACAGTATATTTGACCATTTTAGTGAAATTTGTTTTTGGAACTTTTACATGAACAGTTGATACAAAAATTTATTTATTGACACTTATAAGTGAAGTTTGTTGCGTAGCAAAAGTGGCTATAAAATAACAATTTGATCATTTCTAAGGCTTGAATTCGAACCGGAAGAAAGGGATTGATGCAGAATAGTCATTTATGGGTGCCTGTGAAACCACTTATGTAGAGTTCTAGTGGTGTTCTGGCTAATCAGATGGAAACAACAAATTGGCATGGATTACTTGGAATTTACTCCGGTGTTACAATTTGAATATTTGTAAGGTTGCTTCAATTGTGATGCTGCATCTACTGGGAAGCGTCTACTTGTAGGCCTTTATGTCGCTCTTTTTTTTTTCTGTAAAAAAATTGACACGAGATGGTTCTAAATGAAAGAAGTCTTTGAATAAGTATCTCACTGAAAAAAAGAAATAACCTCAAAAATCTTTTGTTTCTCACACAAATTAGTATACTACGACCTTTTTTTAAGTTTGTCACTTTTTTTTTAGTTTATGTCACTTTTTTATATTTATTTTCACCAATAAATCTGTTGAGGTTCATGAAGAAATTCGGATGTTTTTGAAGTACTACGAAGATGTTTAACTTGGACTTTAGAAAAAATTTTTATCACTTTTTTAATGTTTGTTTGTTTGTTTTTTTTTTTTTTGTCGATTCTTTGAAAGTTCTATCAATTTTTTGAGTGACAAACATAATTTTTTTTTAATAAAAGTGACATTGTATATCATTTTTAATAAAAAATTGACAGTGAGTCAGTTTTTCAGTGTCACTTTTTCTTTTATTGTGTCACATTTTCTTTTAAAAAAAGTGACAATTAATTCTAAACGGTATTTTTGAATTTTGTCACTTTTGAGTGTGTCACTTTTTTAACCTGTATAACGTTTTTTAATTTGTGCCAATTTTTTGGATTCGTCACTTTTTTAAAATTTATCACTTTTTTGAATTTTGTCATTTTTTTAATTTTTTGTTAAGAAGATAAAAAAAAATGAAATATTATGTTATATTTTCCTAACATAATCAGTGTGGATTGGCCTAAACGTGGTGATTATTTTAAAAACATAATTATTGGTGCTGCCCAAATGGATGATGCTATTTTGATATTTGTCACTTTTTTTTCGCTTTGTCATTTTTTTTGAGTTTGTGTCACTTTTTTTTAAAAAAGTAAAAAAATGACAATTTTTATTAAAAAAAAAAGTGATATTGTGTCATTTTTTCATTTTACACAGTATTTTTTACTTTCTAAAAAAATTTTCATATGATTTTTTAAAACATCCATAGTTTAAGGATATTTTTGTAAATACCCCATTCTGGAGAAAATAAGCCCATTATAAAAGAAAAAACTTGAATTTACAGAGTGATCAGACGAGGCCAGGCCCAGTTTCTTTTAATGTAAAATGGCCTGTACTTGTTTATTGCAAAGATTATGTAGGAATAATCTATGGGAAAAAATCACAATTCAGCTGTATACTTTACCTCAAATCACATGTCAGCTATAAGGTTCAAAACTTTAAAACTCAGGTATATATATATATCAGTTACAGCCGTTTCCTACAATTCAGCCTCGTTTCCTTTTATATCAGGACTCTTTCACTACACATTCGACATTCCCAAAAATAATTTTGAGGTCTGAAATTTGTATTTTCTAGGTTCGAAACATATTTCCGCCGCCAGAAACAACGAGCAGGTAACACTTTTCATTGATTTTGGTCACAAATTGGACGATTTCACCCACAGTCGTTCTTCGCGTTACAGATTTGGAAATCAATCACGTTTCATCCGCCGGAGACGACAAGCAGGTAATGTTTTTCATTGATTTCGGTCGCAAATTGGACGATTTCACCGACATTTATGCTTCGCATCACAGATTCCAAAACCAATTTGGTGAACTATAATCCGAATTCGCACACGAGAAAACAATCCAGGTAAATAATTCGATTATGTTGTGCAGAACTATCAATGTACATTCACATTAACAGCACTAAATCCAGTTCTAGTCACATAAGTGTTGATCGTGTCCGGCCAAAAAAGCAAGTCACACGTCGTGTGAATTCTATTCCACCTATTACAGCATGTCTGTGTATGTCACTAATGTGCGAACTCAGATATGTGCACAATTAATTATCTGTGACCTTCTTCTAGATGTCATTCACCATAGGTGATCGTCCTGTGACCTGCTCTTACTGAAATGTGTACTGAGAATAAATATCTGTGACCTTGAATGAACAACTACGAACTAGCAAATTACAGAGTGTGACCAAACAGAAACTGCAACCACAGTTGATTTGTGACATGATAGATTTTTGAAATGTGACCTTAAAATGTGAGCTGTAAATTTTAAAATGTGACCTTCAAATGCGTATATGTGTCCTTAATGGTATGAATTTGAAGTTGCAGAAATGGTACATTTGCATGTATGTCTTTCAATTATCTGTGACCTGCTACTAGATGTCATTCACCGTTAGTGATCGTCCTGTGACCTGCTCTTATTGAAATGTGTACTGAAAATACATATCTGTGACCTCGAATGAACAACTGTGAACTAGTAAATTACAGAATGTGACCAAACAGCAAACTGCAACCACAGATAATCTGTGACATGATATATTTTTGAAATGTGAACTGTAAATTTTGAAATGTGACTTTAAAATGCTTATATGTGACTTTAATGGTATGAATTTGAAGTTACAGAAATGGTACATTCGCATGTATGTCTGTCAATTATCTGTGACCTGCTACTAGATGTCATTCACCATTGGTGATCATCCTGTGACCTGCTCATATTAAAATGTGTACTGAAAATACATATCTGTGACCTCGAATGAACAACTGCGAACTAGCAAATTACAGAATGTGACCAAACAGCAAACTGCAACTACAGATGATCTGTGACATGATATATTTCTGAAATGTGACCATAAAATGTGATCTGTAAATTTTGAAATGTGACCTTAAAATGCGTATATGTGACCTTAATGGTATGAACTTGGAGTTGCAGAAATGGTGCATTTGCATGTTCTGTCAAGTATCTGTGACCTGCTACTAGATGTCATTCACCATTGGTGATCGTCCTGTGACCTGCTCTTATTGAAATGTGTACTGAAAATACATATATGTGACCTCGAATGAACAACTTTGAAATAGCAAATTACAGAATGTGACCAAACAGAAACTGCAACCACAGATGATCTGTCACATGATACATTTTTAAATGTGACCTTAAAATGTGAACTGTAAATTTTGAAATGTGACCTTAAAATGCGTATATGTGACCTTAATGGTATGAATTTGAAGTTGCAGAAATGGTGTATTTGCATGTATGTCTGTTGCATGGAGCTGAATCGTCATTGGCGTTGGTAGAACGTAGATGCAATTATGTAAACCTTGTTGACACGGTTATGATAGAGTTCAGTTTGGATCCGACGAGGGTGGCTGTGTCGTTGAAGTATGTACTGGATGATAATTTGCCGCCGTTCTCCATAAGAAATGATAGGAATGTGCAATCCTATCTTCTGCTGAAAGAAATGCACCGCGATCCTGCTAAATACCCAGTAATTGTTGATGTGACTGCTGCAGAAGTAGAAAAACCTTCAAACACTGTCCCGATTAACCCTTTTCCTGGTGGTGAGCTTTGTACATTGCAGGATATGGCAGCAGACATGTGCAGAGCAGCAATTGAAAAATCAGGTCACATTTGGGACAACGAAATCACAGTTGTGTCTGCTGCAGATGCAGGAGAGGTCGAAGAAGGAAGGGTTTTCCAAGATAAGGATATTTTAAAATTGAGTTTATCCTTTTTTGCAATACAGAACATGTTTGAGTTTAAGGTTGAACGGTCTGACAAGAAAGAATATGTTGTGAGGTGTTCACAAGAAGGTTGTAGCTGGATTTGTAGATCGTCGAAATGGGGTAAAACGAATCTATTTAAGATTCGAAAGGTGGGTAGTCACACATGTGCATCAAATGTCGTGTTGGGGTCACACAGGCAAGTATCAACTACAGTTGTGTCTACTAGCATCAAGTATAAGTGCACAACATCCAGTACCATATACACACCGGAGGATATATGCAGTGATGTGTTGCAGACTTATGGTGTTTATTTGAATTATTCGAAAGCATGGAGATCCCGCGAGCATTTGAATTATTCGAAAGCATGGAGAGCCCGTGAGCATACGTTGAAGATGGTTAGGGGTGATCCAACTGATTCATTCCGTAAGATACCAAGCTTCTTCCACGTGCTCCAACAAAAGAATCCTGGTACGGTCACAGAGTTGGAGGTTGATAGTCACAGTAGATTCAAGTATTGTTTTATGGCACTTGGTGCATCAATACGTGGATGGAAGCATTGTCGGCCTGTAGTCGTGGTTGATGGTACGTACTTGAATGGTCACTACGGCGGCACCCTTTTCACAGCATGTACACAGGATGCAAATAATTGCATATTCGTTCTTGCTTTTGGAATTGGGGATAATGAGAATGACAAATCATGGAGATGGTTTTTAGAGAACCTAAAAAAGGCATATGGTCACAGAGAAGGAATGTGTTTTGTGTCAAATCGTCATACTAGTATAAAGAATGCAATAGAGCATGTTTATCCGGGAACATATCATGGTATTTGCTCGTATCATTTGTTGCAAAATTTGAAGTCATATTATGGGAAATCAGGACAAAATATTACACATGCTTTCAACTCAGCTGTCCGCGCTTACACGTTGGAAGAATTTGAATATAATATGAGACATCTGGACACAATGAACAGGAATATTCATGGATACCTGGTATTGAATTGCAGATGAATACATTGTTACATGCATTGAAATGGTCACATGTCAATTATATGGTATTAATTTATAGTGTCCATTTTGCAGGCTGATGTTGGACCTGAAAAGTGGTCACGAATCCATATGTCGGCAAACAGATATTCTACAATGACATCAAACATTGTAGAATCAGTCAACGCAGTCACCAAGGCAGGAAAAAATTACCCAATTGTATCATTGATGGAGTCATTGCGACAAACTGTACAAAATTGGTTCTGTAAGCATAGAGACGATGCGCATGGAACGTTCACGACGTTGTCCACCAAGTATGAGAACGTGATGAGGAGAATGAGTGTAGAGTTACGAAACTTGAGGGTAGTTTTCTTACTTTACTGCTGATATATATTAGCTGCATGTGATCTGGATTATACAACATATTACATATGTATAATGTGACTGCAGAATGTGATAAGATAGATGTGTTTGTTGTTATATATGTATCCTGAACCGAATGTATGTGACCTACAATTTAATGCCTGTAACTTGAAATGATCATCTGGGATTTCATATTTTGCTGCTTGTATTGACTACTGTGTTTCTTGATTTTTCTTTCTTGTAGGTATCTCCTTCCAATCAGTCAGAGTTTTCTGTCAGCGATGAAAAGTCCACCTTTGTTGTTGATATTGAACAACGTACGTGCACGTGCAGGATGCTACAGGTCGATTTGTTACCATGCCCGCATGCCTTGGCTGTAATTGCAAGTACAAAGAGGGATCCATATGATTACTGTTCTTATTATTACACAAGAAATGCATATGTGAATGCGTATGAAGATTCTATATATCCTGTTGGAAATCCAGACGAATGGAAAGTGCCTGATGAAGTGCAATGCGAAGTTGTCTTAGCTCCTAACCAGAAACGAAGTTCTGGAAGACCAACTGAGAAAAGGAAGAGATCATCTAGAGAAGGGAAACCAACAGTAAAATGTGGTCGATGTAGTGGACATGGTCACAACCGCAGAAGATGCTCAAGTTTGATGCCATTGAATTGAAAATATAGGGAGAATAACACTCTGTGTAACCAGAAAACAATAGAGGATAGATATATCAAATTTGATCACATTATTTTCTTTGAAACATTTATTTGAATAAATGTGATTTTCTATCTTAAAAGTGCAGTGTGAGTTATACAGTAAAATCTATGTGACCATAATGTCACAAATGCCTATTCTTCTTCTGCTCTGTGACCTCGGGTTTGAAATACATACATGTGACCTGCTTGTCAAAAACTCAACCTCATCTGTGACCAGATTGTCATGACTTCACTGTATCTGTGACCTGAGTTTCTGTCGGGTTAATGGAAGTATATGTGACCCACTTTCACTAATATATGTGACCATAATGTCACAAATGCTTATTCTTTTTCTACTCTGTGACCTCGGGTTTAAAAGACATACATGTGACCTGCTTGTCAAAAACTCAACCTCATCTGTGACCTGAGTTTCTAGCCAAATGTTTGACGTATGGGAGAAACGTGCTCAGAAGCAGTTATATGTGACCAGAATGTCATGATTTCACTGTGTCTGTGACCTGAGTTTCTGTCATGGGACCATAATGTCAACAATAATGTGACCTACGTTTCCCATAGACATGTGACCATAATGTCAACAATAATTTGTTACTCGTGGGGCCAGACTACTATATGTGACCTACGTTTCCCATAGACATTATGAACTGATGTAAACAAATAACTGACATATCCGTGTCAAGAATGGATGCGTGACATTATTACTTTCAAACCATGAAATGGGTGTCAACATATGAACAAATCAAAACAAATAATCTGTTAGCAGAAACGTGTATCAACATATCAAGACATTATGAACTGATGTAAACAAATATTCTGTGACTTGTTTTTCACTGTGCATGAAACCGGTATCAACATATCAAAACAATGACACCACATTTACGAGCTAACAAATGTGGTCTTAAATTTCATTTACAAATCTAATTCCAAAAGCTCATTCTAAGACTATCCCCTCCTCTTTTGTAGCCTGCTTTGCCTTCTTCACGTAACTCTCTCTGTGTTTGTATAGGAGTGAGGCAATATCCAGTCTACACTTCCTAGCATCAAATTTATGTGGTATGGAAGTTCTGCCATCACGGAGGATATACAAGGCATACAAAATAACGAATATCCCGCAATCATGGCTGCAAAACAACATAAAACATTCTGTAAGGTGTGTTTATTTTACAAGTTAGACATGTATTATTTCTCACACACTTACCCATTTGTCTGCTGAGGGAGGGCAATATCGACAATCACCTTCAATTCCTTGCCCTCGGATTCATTGTAATCGGGGTCCTTTTTTGAAATTCCGGTTGTACTCATTAAGGCAGGCAACATTTTAACATACGGCTCAATACCTTGTATGACCTTCAGGTCGCGATAACTTTTACCAGCTGAATTGAATACCATCAACGTATGGCTTTTGAATATAAGTAGGCCGAGCATCCAGTGAGCTTTGTTAGTTGGCAGGATTGGCATGAACACATAATCAATATCGGCCCAAGGTGTGCTTAGAGGTATACTGTGTCCTGTTATGACATCAGTCAGGCTGGAATTCGACATCAGAACATTGGGATCCTTCAGAAAAGCAGGGTACATCTCCTTTATCTTATTCTGGAACCAAGTGTTTGTCGTTGTAGCTCTAAACTGTAAATTTTTCCCATGCTTTGCCAGCTGACGAATGTAATAAAAGCATGCATCCATGTGCTGTTTCAACATAAATGGAATGAAAGTTCAGAATGACTGTGATCAGTGTGTGACTATTAATTGAATGATGTGTTTGCATGCATTGGTAGCTGTGTGATTGAAATGTGACTATAAAAGAGTGCATAAGTGCAACCGTACCGAACTGCTCAAAGACGTCTCCTCATTTATAAGCTGGTGGAACCATGTCTTTTGACCGACTGTGAACGAACCAATAACGAAAGCAGGTTTGATTAGGTCATCCTGCTCATTGAAATTTTTCCTGTAGCCAAACATTGAACATTACATTGCTTTGATACTACAGGTTGTTGAGTAACATTAAGACGTAGCTTAAAACCTCACATACCTGCTTTTTGGCTTGTACCCTCTCTGGAACCAGCCCAAGAATGCCGATCTATCAGCTTCTTCGACACTGTTTTTGTAAGTTTCAAACACGACTGCACTGACATCGGGTTTGAATAAATTCCTTTCTCCGACAACGAAAGGAGATTGTAATATCCTCGCAGGCCTCAAAACCCGCTTCAATGGTAATGAAGAAGTTGGTTCGGACGGAGGTGATACCTGTGTATTGTTGTACAAGTCACATATTAATCTGAGTATAGTCACAGAGTTGAACATCAACCATATAATATGTCACAGAGTTGAACATCAGTATAGTACAGAAAAATGAGTCTTTCAGTACCTCTGTGACAACATTTTTTGTTGCTGTCACCACGTCAGAAATGACAGCATCTACTTGCTTCTGAATGTCTCCAGATTGTAAAACATCAGGTTGTGAATATCCGATTCCAAGATCAAATGAAGGTGGTTGAAGACTACATGGAAGGTCAATATCATCGCTTGGGAACATCTTCCCCTTCTCTTTCCTGTCAACCATTGGTTCCACATTTTCCACCTGTGGTTTAAATTACATAAAGTGTGACTTGTGAAATGTAACCATTATCATTGAAAAGAAAGTGCGAACATTTCATGTACATACCTCCTCAGTCTTATCGGATCCTCCAGCAGCCTGAGTACCTTTGTCCCCTGTTCCATCAGCATGATGACTTGTTTGGTCATTAAACCGCCTTATAATCTCATCCATTGAACTGGAAATCATTGCCGTCACAGATTCAGACAGAAATTGCATGTTTGTCCGAATCTCCATCAACTCACTTCTTATGTGTCCTTGCACTTGGGCGATGTCTAACAACTTTTTTTCCTGCTCAGCGTTGAGATTTGACATCTGTGACTTGATGGCATTAATCTCTAATTTCAACTCTTTATTACTAGACTTGAGATCAGAGATTTCTTGAGTCAATTCCTCCAGAACCTGGAAAATAAGATAACATACCATTAACTGTGACTTGAAATAGTGATCTGTGAGGTGGACATAAATAACTGTCTGTGACCAGAAATGAGTGCCCTGTGACCTGAAGCTAATGAATTGTGACTAAATATATGACTTACATCAGCCCGATGAGTCCCTTCATATTGTGGTTCATTTGGAGAACGAGGGGCAGCTGGCGTGCCTACATCAGTGTGGGGTTTTCCATAGGGAGATGACTCCTG
>CAIGRS010240536.1:0-10704 GCA_903798395.1 Fraxinus floribunda
AAGATTCACAACACAACTACACAAGAAAAGGAACAAAAAAATAAAAATAAAAATAAATAAACTCACATTCTGCTGAAGCTGGACCGAGACCGACACCACCGGACGGTCGGAGATCAGACAGCAACCGAGCAACGGCTACAATGCATAGGCACAAGCACGCAGCAGTTAGCAGATCGCCCTCCCCAGCTTCAATTTGTTGGGTTTCAACTTTCAATTGGAACTGGGGATTTTTTGTAAGGCTCAATTTGGTTTTATTTATGGCTATGGGTTATAAATTGGCCCAATTAATTGAGCCTTATTGTTTGAAAACAAGGCCCAAAGGTACTGGTCTTCTCTTCATTGAAACCGAACAACAAATGAAAAAAAAATTCCTCAATCGGCACCGGCCTTCTCTTCACTGCTTCCCCTTCCCGTCGGCACTTCAAGATCCCGACGGACCCAGCACGGGTGGCCCGGGGCTGGCTAGGTGCTGGGTCTGTCCTTGAGTAGGGGCAATATACCCTGGTAATCCAATGGTAGCATAATAAAAAACTGTCAAAATTTTCTAAAAATTTAAATGCAACATCTCAATCATAATCTTTTAATTCATCTTTTGAATCATGTGTATGTCTAGAATCATAAAATTTAGTAATAAGTGGTTTGTATGCTTCACAAGATATTAGTAATAGGTAAGTTGAGTTCCACCTATGATTATGTCGGTTATAAGTTTTCTGGCTTGTACTGAATATTTAGCACAAATTTTTTGAAAGCTTTTTTTTCTCCTTGGTGATATTGTACTACATAATAATACGTCCCTAATTTTATTAATGTGTACGTTAATATGTTTCATTTCGTCTTGCACAATTAAATTAAATAAATAACAAACACAGCAAACGTGAAAAAAACCTACCAAAATCTCGATTAAGATCCTGATATAGTTTATGAACTACATGTTTATTAACAATTGCTTTATTGAAAGTGAAATTATGAATTTTAGTTTCGCAATGGTATTTTTATTAATAATTTTCATAATGACATTAAATATGTTATTAACATTATTAGAAAACTCAAGTATTTTGCAATTTTTTTATGCATTATTCATAGTAGGTCTATATAGTTAGCATTTGCATCTATGTAACATTTTTTATTAATACATTCTCATAAGTCGGATGTGAAAGATATAACACAATCATATTTTTTTAAATCACGTATTAGCATTCTTTTGTTCTATTGAAATAATCAATGCAATCAGAATGAAGAGTGTTTCAACTTACTGCAACATACTTTTGTTGAAGATAATTTTGTACGAATTTTGTGAAATATTTGTTGTCCACTATGTTGACACTCGCTACAAATTTGATCATTCTCTTACTAAATCTTTCTTCTGAATAGATTCATGTGCTAAGTGTACTAGGACTAGTACCGGGAGAATAGGAACTAAAATGGAGTTGTGTTTGTGTTCGACATATCTCCATTTTTGGTCGACATTTCTTGTAATGCCGATTTAGGTGGGTAGTTTGATACCCTTTTGCCATGCCAATTTCATTTGATAGTACTTATATATTGCTTTGGATTCTTTCTTTCCATCTACTAGATAACCTATGCATACCAATTTAAAGTATTCCCAACATTTGGCAATTTTTTTTCACTAGTTTGGCTCATGGGCGCCGACAAGTCGCTCACTCAAGTCGATTCAGCTCATCCAAATTTTTTTTGGGCTTGCCTCAATCTTGGGCTCATCTCTAGATGAGCTCGAGCAGCCCATGGGCCAAGCTGAGTCGAGCGATCAAGTCAACGAGCTGCTCGACCCAATTGCAAAAGATATTGTTAGATTCACCAGCTTTAAAAATACTGTATTTTATTTTCGTAGCGAAAAAATAGTATTAGATTCACCAACTTCAAAATATGTATATTCCTTGATAATATATAAACTTACTCTATTTTATCAAAAAATAAAATTCATTTCCTTTAACAACAATTTCCAATCTACCCTTGGTATGGTACCATATGAGGCTCTTTGTGGCAAAAAATGAAAATCATCGGATCATTGGGGTGAAGTTGATGAGAAGAGAATTTTGGGTGCAGAAATCATCGAGCAAACAGTTTAAACAATAGATGAGATCAGAACCACATAAAAGTAGCTCTGGATCGGGAAAAGAATTATGCAGACAAATGAAGAAAAGATCTAAATTTCCAAGTTGGTAAAAAGATATTCTTGAAAGTGGCACATATGAAGGGTGTACTAAGGGCAAGTTGAGACCGCATTATATATGACGTTTTGAAATTCTTGACAAGGTTCGAAAAGAAATCTATGGTGTAAGACTGGACAATAGAGAATCCCTACATGCATACTGGGAGCATTTCAAGAAGTTATGTACAAATTGGCCCCATCATCAAATTAGTGAGCAAATTCTCATCCAATATTTCTATGAAGGCCTCCTACCTACTGATAGGAGTATGATTGATGTTGCTATTGGAGGAGCTTTAGTAGATGAAACTCCCCAGGGCGCAAGGAGCTTAATTGTAAACATGGCAGCCAACTCTTAACAATTTGGCACTAGACTTGACATTCCTTCTAAACATGCTAATGAGGTAAATATCTCATCCATTGAACGAAAAATTGAGAGTCTAAGTTCGTCAAATGGTTGTAGATAATATGCAGACATCAAGGACTTGTAAGATTTGTTCTGTAGTGGGACATCTAATTGACATGTGTCCAACTCTTCAAGAGGAACCCATTGAATAAGTTAATGCAGCAGGTATTTTTTCTAGACAACCGTAAAGGAATTATGATCCATATTCGAACACGTATAACCATGGATAGAGGGATCATTCTAATCTTAGCTATGAGAATCCACAAGTAAATCTACCCACAACTCAAAATCGCTCAAGTTTACAACAATATAAGCAACCATACCCTCTTAGACAACAATCGAGCCAAACTTCCAATTGGTATGTCTTTAGAAGATATTGTTAAGTCCCTTGCCACTAACACAAAACAATTCCAACAAGAGGCCATGGTAGTATTCATAGTTTGGACAATCAGTTGGGTCAGATGGCAACTGTATTTAGTCGACTAGAGGCGCAAAGTTCGAAAAACCTACCATATCAAACAATAGTGAATACAAGAGAAAATGCCAGCGCAATTACCCTGACAAGTTGTAAAGAGATTGAGATTCTAGTAAAGGTAGCCCCTACATCATCGGAGCAAGAAAAAAAAATAAAAATAAAAAAGATGTTGTTGCAGACACGAATGTTCCCAATGACAATGACGTACTAAAGCGTAAGTTTCCACCTCTTTCTGATTATAAACCAATACCCCATTTTCCTCAAACATTAGCAGAATCTAGAAAATATGAACAGAATCNATCACAAATGACACCGAGGTGACTGAGCGTAAGTTTTTACCTCTCTTTGTTTATAAACCAATACCCCATTTTCCTCAAACATTAGCAGAATCTAGAAAATATGAACAGAATCAAGATCTATATGAAACTTTTCGTAGATGCTAGGTAAATATTCCACTGTTAGACGCTATTAAACAAATACCTCGTTATGCTAAATTTTTGAAAGAATTGTGCATGATTAAGAGGAAACGAAAACTTAAGGATGTGAGAAGGTAAGAGTTTGGGAGAATGCATTTACAGTTATTCAAAGAAAAATCCCTGCAAATTGCAAAGATCCAGGTATGTTTACTATTCCTTATACGATATGTGACACTAGATTCGAGAATGCCATGTTAGATTTAACAGCTTCTATTAATGTCATGTCATATTCTATATATGCTTCATTGAGATTTTGGACCTTTGAATAACACTGGTGTTGTGTTTCAATTGGCTGATAGATCTAATACCTATCCTAAGGGTGTAGTTGAGGATGTCCTTGTGCAAGTTAATGAAACAACCCCTATTTTGTTAGGAAGATCATTCTTAAAGACATCCAAAACTAAGATAGATGTTCATAGTGGCACATTTACTATGGAATTTGATGGTGAAACTATTAAATTTAATATTTATAATGCCATGAAATATCCTGAGGATAATAATCTTGTTTATTCTATTAATGTGGTTGATTATTTAGCACATTAAGTTTTGAACTTGATGGAAAAGATGAATTAGAAGTTGTTAGTAGTAAGCATCTTGTGAAAGAGAATGAGAATTTCACCTTAAGCACTGATTTGCGGGAAAGATTGTAGTGTTGAATGATTTTTCCCTGTTACAGAAGTCAGGTAACGTTCTTTATATTACGTTACTAGTTTCTAATGAGAGACTTGTACCCTATGTTTTATAGGCTCCTACTCCAGATTTGAAGTCTCTCCCTAGCCACCTCAGATACGTATTCCTTGAAGACGAGAAAGGTTTCCTGTGATCATCTCTAGTAAACTTAGTGCATCACAAGAAGAAAATCTTTTGCAAGTATTTAAGGAGCATAAGATGACTATTGGTTGGACAATTACTGATATTAAAAGAATTAGCCCATCTATATGCATGCATCATATCTTACTTGAAGAGGGAGCAAAACCTTCCCATCAACTACAAAGAAGACTAAACCCGCCCATGATGGATGTAGTGAAGAAAGAGATCCTCAAACTTCTTGAAGTTGGAGTGATTTACCGTATTTCAGATAGCACTTAGGTTAGCCCGGTTCAAATGGTTCCCAAAAAGACTGGAATAGCTATTGTGAAAAATCAGAATGATGAGTTAGTTCCTACCCGTGTTCAGAATGGGTGGCTGGTTTGTATAGATTATAGAAAATTAAATATTGTAACCCTCAAGGACCACTTCTCTTTACCTTTTATCGATCAAATACTTGAAAGGTTTGCTGATCATTCTTAGTATTGTTTCCTTGATGATTATTCGGTTATTTTCAAACTGCAATTGCTTCAGATGATCAAGAAAAGACAACTTGTACATGCCCATTTGGGAATATTTTATCTCATCGCATGCCCTTTCGACTTTGCAACGCTCCAACTACTTTCCAAAGGTGTATGATTAGTATAATTTTAGATTGTATTGTGCATATCATAGAAGTTTTCATGGATGATTTCAAAATTTATGGAGACTCCTTTGATAATTGTTTGCATAACCTTACACTTATTCTTCAGAGATGCATAGAAACTAACCTCATGTTAAATTCTGAAAAATGTCACTTTATAGTTGAACAAGGTGTAGTTTTGGGTCATGTTGTTTCATCTAAGGGAATTGAGGTAGATAAAGCTAAAATTGATACTATTCAATAGTTGCCTTATCCCACTAGTATGCGAAAAGTTCGTTCTTTTCTTGCACATGCAGGTTTCTACCGTAGATTGATCAAAGACTTCTCCAAAATAGCACTATCCCCATACAAGTTACTACAATAGGATGTGACGTTTGAGTTTGATTAGGCATGTAAAAAGGCATCTGATAAGCTGACAGAACTGTTGACATCTGTCCTCGTTATCTAACCCCATGACTGGAATTTTCCTTTTGAAATAATGTGTGACGCAAGTGATTATGTAATTGGCGCGATTTTAGGTCAAAGGATTAAAAAAGCATCCTGTACCATTTATTATAGTTCTAGAATTTTGAATGATGCCCAGAGAAATTATTCTACAACTGAAAAAGAACTTTTATCTATTGTTTTTGCTTTAGAAAAATTTCGATCTTATTTGCTTAGTACTAAGGTCATTGGTTACTCTGATCATGCAGCTCTTCGTTATTTGATGATAAAGAAAGAGGCAAAACCATGATTAATAAGCTTGATACTTCTCTTAAGTGAATTTAACTTGGAGATCAAAGACAAAAGAGCAACAGAAAATAGCATCGCAGATCATTTGAGTCATCTAGTTCATGTGGAGGATGAACTTCATTTGTAGAAAACATTCGATGACGAGCAATTGCTCTCTACGAGTGCAACATTACCTTGGTATATGACTATTATGAATTATTTGGTTACTAATATGTTACCTCCTGGTTTGTCTAGAGCTCAAAGAGATAAGGTCAAGAGTGGTATTAAATACTAGGTATGGGATGACCCATACTTATGAAACCATTGTGTAGATCAAATGATAAAAAGGTGTGTTCTTGAAAATGAGATTATTTTTATTCTCATATTTTGTCATTCTTATGCTTGTGGAGGTCACTTTAGAACTAAGAGGAAAGCGAGAAAAGTGCTAGAATGTGGTTTCTATTGGCCATCTTTATTCTGAGATTCATATTCTTTTTGTAAGTCATGCGAACATTGTCAAAATACAGGTAATATATCTCAAAGGAAGGAGATACCACAAACACCCATAATATTTTGTGAAATTTTTGATGTTTGGGGCATCGATTTCATGGGATCGTTCGTTGTATCTTTCGGTTATGTTAACGTTTTACTTGTTGCTGATTATGTTTCAAAATGGGTGGTGGCTAAGGCTACCAGGACTAATGATTCTAAAGATGTTGTAGATTTTATCAAGTTTGACATACTCTCCAGGTTTGGAATCCCATGAGCTCTAATAAGTGATCGATGCACTCATTTTGACAATCAAACTATGGAAACTTTGCTGAAAAAGTACCATGTGACCTACAAGGTGTCAACTGCCTATCATCCGCAAACTAGTGGGCAAGCAAAAGTGTCATACCGAGAGATCAAGTCCATCCTTGAAAAGACGATCAATCCAAACATAAAAGATTGGAGTATGCGCTTAGATGATGCCTTGTGGGCATATAATACTGCATACAAGACGCTCATTGGTATGTCACCGTATTGGTTAGTGTTTGGGAAAGCATGCCACCTTCCAATTGAGTTAGAACACAAGGCTTATTGGGCTATCAAGAGTTTCAACATGAAGATGAATGAAAGTAGAGAACATAGGAAGTTGCAACTACAAGAATTAGAGGAAATTCGCAATGACGCCTATGAAAGTGCAAGGATTTACAAAGAAAAGACAAAGGCTTATCATGACAAGATGATTTCTAGGAAGGAGTCTAAAGTTGGTCAAAAAGTCATTCTATACCATTCACGACTTTGTTTGTTTCCGGGTAAGTTGCATTCATTGGACCATTTGTTCTTACTAATGTTTTTCCTCATGGTGCACTTGAAATGAAAAGTTTAGCAACTTCCAAAGTGTTCAAGGTTAATGGCCATAGGCTCAAACCTTTCTACAAAAGTCTCTAAGTAGAGAATATGATAACACTGGACCTTGAGGATCAAATTTATAGTGGTTGAACATGATCCAATTTATTTTTGTCCTTTTCTTTGTATTTTACCTTACATTGAGGACAATATAAGATTTAAGTGTTGGGGAGGGAATTTAGGTTGTGTTTGATTTGTTCTGATATTAATGTGAGTTTAAATTTTGAGCAAAAAAATAAATAAAAATAAAAATAAAACTTCGAATAAAAATAAAAATTCGAAAAAAGTGGTGGTTCTCAATGAGTTTTGATTGTGTATACTATTTGCTAGATTCAATTAAACTTTTGAAGAACTCATAACATGATTGAATAAGTAATCTCCCAACTTAGAGTTAATTAGTCTAGTTATTTTTCTTAGAGGATAATAGTAACTGAATTTTGTATGCAAAAGTCGATTAGATTTTGAGCCTTTAGACTGACAGATCCATATCGGTCTCACTATTTTCTTTCATGAGTGATATTCTTCCATGGATTTATTTCTCTAGAAGTTGCCTTGATTCTCTAAAAGACCATATTGATACATGCATGCATGAACATGATTAATGCCATCTTTGTTATATAAGTGAGCTACCTANTCTCACTATTTTCTTTCATGAGTGATATTCTTCCATGGATTTATTTCTCTAGAAGTTGCCTTGATTCTCTAAAAGACCATATTGATACATGCATGCATGAACATGATTAATGCCATCTTTGTTATATAAGTGAGCTACCTAAGCCAAATAGCCTATTTTGTAATTAATTTTTCGTTTTGTTAAACCCCTTCGAGATTGATTGCCTTTCCTTTTTTGTAAACCCACGTTACAAGATTTAACCCGAAAAAATAATGTCTTTACCCAAGTCATAGAACTAGTTGAGTATTGTTCATTATTATGATATGTAAGGGTGCTCAAGAAATAAGTGTGGGGGTGTCTGAATTTACATGAGGGCTATGACTAGTGAAATGGGACGCAGTTTCAGTCTCAATTCACCACTTCCATTGTTGGTGTAATGTTATGAAAAAAAAAAAGAAGAAGGAAAAAATAAGAAAGAAAAAGAAAAGAAAAGAAAATAAGTGACGAAGGAAATGACTTTTAATGTGACAAACTGTCCATGTTAATAATTCCTCCTGAAATTTCAAGAAAGGGATTTATTTATGCGAGATACATGCAAATTGAAGAAACTGCTGAGTGTAGTATTGAGCTTTACATGTCTTATATATTTGGGCTTGAGTTTTTTGCTCTCCTAGTTTTGATGGCTTTTGAGTTACATTCTCAAATATCTCCCACTTTGACCCTAAGCCCCGTTACAACCTTCGAAAAGTTCTTATAATTTGTGTTATCCATGTGGTCTAATTGGTGGAGAATGAGAAGATGTACAAGTATATGGTAGATCATCTCCATTATAATGAATTTGAGTGAAACACATACCCTTCAAACACATGAGAGACGAATGTTGATGTGTGTTAGGGTATACGTGTTTGATTTACTCCATCTTCATATGAAAATGCTTGCTAATTGATTATAAGTGTAAGAATGTTTGTTTATGATGCGTTAGGTGTTTTAAATAGTTTGGTTGTTCTATGTTTATGGTGTTACAACCTTGATATTTTTTGGGAAAGTAAAAATTGAGTTTTATCCAAGGATGAGCAAAAGTTAGGTGTGGGGGAATTTGATGATAATGTTTAATGTTATATTTTCCACCCCTTTGTCTTATACTTTTGTGATTAATTGATCCCTAAATACACTCATTATTCTTATATTTTGATTTAGGTTGCAATTGGAAGAATATGATAGAATTTAGAAGAAACAAGTGAAAAATGACTTAAGTGAAAGAAAATAAAAGTTTAGGGACCAAACTGCAAGTATCCAAAAGATGGCTTGAAAAGCAAAATGAAGATGTGAAAGGTTTGAAGACCAATTGATATAAGACATAAATCATTGGAAGAAGAATAAAGACGAGAAAAGAAATCAAGAAACGAGGAAACAAAGTTTGAGGGCCAAAACACAAAAATATGGAAGAGTCTAATGCTATGTGGTTACATAACACAAAACTCTATGCGATCACAAATGGTGTTGTAGGGAATTCAAAGGCGAAGTTGAACGCTTCTACGCGGTCACATATAGAAGAACTATGCGGCCGCATAGTTATTTTCCGAGGCAAAAATTCTGATTTCTGAATTGAAGTCAAACTCTTATGGAAACAAGTTACAAAACAATTTTTTAACTCTAAAACCGTCTAAAAAACTAAACACACGCCCCAACCCTTTTTTCTCTCTTTTGCTCTTAGAATTCTCATGTGTGGCTAAACTTTTGTCTTTGGTCGAAAGAAATTGAAGCCTCGAAACCAATAAAACCGTGAGATCTAAATTATATTCATTGTTTAATTCATGTTGAGTATTAAATGTTCTTCTGCACTTATTTTCATGATTGTTGCATTGAATTGCTAGGAGGCCTACTAGTTTATTATTTGTTACAATCTATTGCTGGGTTATATATTAAATTCTTTATTGTTTGATCCATTTAACTTGTAGAGCAACTAAGATTTAATGGTTTGCTGCGTCAGAAATTGTTATTCGGGAAGAAAGTTTGACTAAATTAAATACAACCGCTTGTTCTTCTGTTATTTAGTTTCATCGATCTCTCTAATTCTTAAGGTTGTTATCAAATAAACATTTAGCTCTTGTCTTGGGTTGTTTAGTAATTATGATTAATTGGATTGCTTGTTTTCTAATTAACTACAATTAAGGAGATATATGAAAATAATTCTAACAGTGAATATTCAAAGTGTGAATTGACATATGTTTGCATCTATGATCAGTTGTAAAATTTCAACGGTGGATGTAAACTTAGACCAATGTTTGTTCTTTTGATTGCCTTCAACATTTTCATTTAAGTTGTTCATTAGTTAATTTCTTTAAAATAGTTTGTGTATGATCAAAATCCCCCAATCCTTGTTTACATATCATAAAATTAGATTAATCACTCTCCGTGGGAACGATCCGTACTTCCACTACTGCATTTGTTTTTAGAGATAAAAGTTTTATTTTTGGGTGCTGGGGATAGCACATCAGATGCATATCTTCCGAGACATGCAGGACATCTCTACGCCTCATCGACATAGCCTCTAAGGCTAGGTATCTTGGTACAAGATCATCAATTTCCTTCTCCAAGAAAATTTTTGGACTTTTAATGCTTAACAACATAAGATGGCCCCCATGACCAAAGCAGTATGTGCTAGCTGTCAACCCTTGCATAAATGGCAATTCTGACTTATCGAGCCATGTGAGAAGTAATTGATGTGACTTTGCCTACTTGGCGATTGATGCATACATTCTTTTACCCACCTAGGATTGTGTGAAGGATCACGGACTTATTGAAACCTAGGACGCAAGTTGTGACGTGATGAAACCTAACATGTTAGCCATTGGGATGAGGTCACGTATAAAGTATCTATATAGAAGCCTCCACTCATTCTCTCGCTTGTCCCCACTCCAATACTTTCTCTCCTTAAAGTGTTGTTTCATTACCCAATATATTCCTCATTGTCCTTCTAAACTGACTTGAGCATCGAATCGCATATAATCGCG
>CAIGRS010240648.1:0-17170 GCA_903798395.1 Fraxinus floribunda
AATAGAAGTTGATCGCTCTTGTTTGCTGCACATTTTAGGAGAAATAATGTATTTTTACTGTTGATGTGATGAGGAATATGTTGTTGAAAATGAATGAAAAGTTATTGATGTAATGGAAAATATTATTTTATTGAAGAATATGTGGTTGAAAATGAGTAGAAGAATGAGAATGAGAATAAGAATGAAAAAATTAATGTGGCTCAAACATGAACTTATTATTTAGCAATCTAATTTTTGGGTGATACAACACACGCATCATTTTTCAGCCCGTGTGTACATCATGAGGTGTACAAAAATAGAAGTTGATCGCTCTTGTTTGGTGCACATTTTAGGAGAAATAATGTATTTTTACTGTTGATGTGATGAGGAATATGTTGTTGAAAATAAATGAAAAGTTATTGATGTAATGAAAAATATTATTTTATTGAAGAATATGTGGTTGAAAATGAGTAGAAGAATGAGAATGAGAATAAGAATAAGAATGAAAAAATTAATGTGGCTCAAACATGAACTTATTATTTAGCAATCTAATTTTTGGGTGATACAACACATGCATCATTTTTCAGCTGCACACATGTAGTACTCCACATGTTGTATCATTTTTCTTTCGACAAAAAATTATCAAGAGTCTCCGTCTCTATTAAGTATTATCTCACGTGATAAATAAGAAATATCCACAAGAAATACGTGGTTCTAATGAATAGATGACTATCTTGAATCCTTAAGCTAGCAATATAAAAGGGGACCAAAGTTCGAAGGAATTGGCATAAAAACATATCTCTTCTTCAATCTAAGTCGTTTGCATTCTTGAAGCAAGAAATATAACATTTCTCTCCCTTCAATGGATGCCAAATCAGAAGATGGGCTGTCTATTACTGTACCACTACTGGTTAACTATGACGAAACGCCGCGACATGCGCTTGGTGATGTGGAGAAAGCCGATGGGCTCGACTATGTTAGTCACCAATCCACCGGCACAACCTCCTTCTTCAAGACGACTTTTAATGGGCTTAATTCTCTCTCAGGTCCCTCCCCTATTTTCAACTTCAACTACAACCTCGATTAAAAAGTTTAAGTTATTAGATACGAGACATATTACCAACATTATCGTCCGAACATAAACTTTGTGTATTTCTTAATTTTTTTCAGGAGTCGGGATTCTTTCGGTTCCATATGCATTAGCTTCGGGAGGTTGGTTAAGCTTGGTACTTCTGTTCATCATTGCAATTGCAACCTTGTACACAGGCTTCTTGATTAAAAGATGTATGGATTTTGATACAAATATAAGAAGCTATCCTGACATTGGGGAAAAAGCATTTGGTACAAAAGGAAGAATATTTGTCTCCATTTTCATGCATCTTGAACTTTACTTGGTTGCCACTGGATTTCTAATCTTGGCCGGAGATAATCTGCATAATTTATTCCCAAATTTTGAAATAAACTTCTATGGCATCACAATTGGTGGAAAACAAAGTTTTGTTATACTCGTCGGCCTTGTTATAATGCCAACTGTTTGGATAAACAACATGAAAACTCTTTCATATGTATCTGCTACTGGAGTTTTAGCTTCTGTAATCATAACTGCGTCGATTTTCTGGGCTGGCACAAGTGACAACATCGGATTCGACCAAAAGGGAATGCTTTTGAATTTGGGTGGAATCCCTACAACTTTGAGCTTGTATGCCTTCTGCTATTGTGCTCATCCGGTTTTCCCTACATTATATACTTCTATGAGAAATAAAAAGCAATTCTCCATGGTACGGCTCATTCTTTCAACCCCCCCCCCCCCTCGATTAATATCCATAATAGTATTAAGAAAGAAAAGAAACTAAAATTTGTTTAATTTTTCAGGTTCTCATCACGTGCTTTCTCTTATGTACAATTACTTACGGAACAGTGGCGATTTTGGGGTACCTTATGTTCGGTTCAGAAGTGCAATCACAAATAACGTTAAATCTCCCGATTGAAAATATTAGCTCAAAAGTGGCCATATACACTGCCTTGGTGAATCCTATAGCCAAATATGCATTGATGCTAATGCCAATTGCCAATGCAATTGAAAATCAATTCAAGTCTCATTGCAACAAAAGGTCCTTCAGTCTGTTGGTTAAGACAACATTGTTGACCAGTAGTGTTATTGTAGCGTTGACTTTACCCTTTTTTGGGCTTCTAATGGGTCTTGTAGGAGCATTCTTGAGTGTCACGGGCTCAATATTAGTTCCATGTTTTTGTTACTTGAAGATTTCAGGGGCTTATAGGAGGATTGGGCTTGAAAAAGTGGTTATTGGGCTTACTGTGTTAATGGGTTTTGTCATTCATCAATGACCATGTATACATAGAAAGGTTCAGATAATACAAAATTTGTAGACTAATAGTTTGATTAATAATGTAAGTCGGTGGGTCCATGAAATATGCCAATTGAGTTATTAATATTTCACATTTTTATACAATTGATTTACATACAAAAATGGCCTGAAAATCTTCAATCTTGCATTGATTATACATTTGTAGAGGATCTTAACTTTATGTAATGTTCAAACTCATTTTGTCCCTTTCTTTATTTAAAAATTTGCACTCTTGAATCTACGTTAGATTTAGAAAATAGACAATCTTGACTATATCGAGATCTTGTCAAGGTTACCCGTAAGATCTTGTCTCCTCTACAATGAATCGATATATTGAATTTAAAAGTTATATTTTTGTACAGCGTGTTCAAATAGAAGTTGATCGCTCTTGTTTGGTACACATTTTAGGAGTAAAAATGTATTTTTACTGTTGATGTGATGATGAATATGTTGTTGAAAATGAATGAAAATTGTTAAGCGTATTTTCTACACTTATTTTGGGTTTGAAACTATAGAATTTTATTGTTCTTTTGGCAAAATACAATTTAAATTGTGTTATATTGCATCTTGTAGATAAAACTCATTGTTGGATATAGTTACTGGTACATATGTATCTTTAGTTCAGATAATACAAAATTTGTAAACTAATAGTTTGATTAATAATGTAAGTTGGTGGGTCCATGAAATATGCAAATTGAGTTATTAAATATCTCACATTTTTATGCAATTGATTTACATACAAAAATGGCCTGAAAATCTTCAATCTTGCATGGATTATAGATTTGTAGAGGATCTTAACTTCATGTAATGTTCAAACTCATTTTGTCCCTTTTCTTTAATTAAAAACTTGCACTCTTGAATCTTCATTACGTTTAGAAAATGGACAATCTTGATTATATCGAGATCTTGTCAAGGTTACCCGTAAAATCTCTAATGTGTTTCAAGTACGTTTGCAAATCATGGTACGCCATGATTAGACACCGTAGTTCTGTTCTCAAGAACCATTGACTTAATCCATCATTATCCTCTCCTCTGGTAATTTAGTAACACGAGGTATCCTAATACGCCATGTTTTTGTCCCCAACCGGCAACCGCTAGTTTAGTCCTATGACCTTTGATTTCCCAAAACACGTTTTTGACTTTTAGTAATTGTGATAGGGTTGGCAAAATACTCCATCCCAGCCGGCCAGCCCCACCATTGCTCCACCTTTTTAACTTTACTTCTTCTTCTTTATTACTGCATAAAATATTATCCAGTTTAATATTGTGTACAAAACCCTCATCCGTTAACTTGTACATATAGAGAAGAATTTCTCTTAGAGCGCAATATGAATTGATTCAAAAGAATTTCTTGCAAAAAAATCTTTCTGTGTAAATTTATTTTTTTCTACATATTAGTCCGACTTGTAATCCGACTGAATCCGTCTCTACTTAACTCTTTGGAGCTCAAATTTGCATGTCATAGGACATAGGCTTCAATTATGAATTAGAAGATCAATTCTTTCGACATTTGAACTGATAGTAGAAGTTTGAGGGCAGACTTAGCATCCTCCACAATTAATTGAATGAATTAATAAATATTAAATACATGGTTAGGTTGGCTGTTAATGACTGTTGAGGTGTAGAAATCATTGACTTAATTCATAATTATCTTCTTGCAATTTAATGACATAAGTACGCATACGAGGGAGGTGTCATACATTGAAATCTAGTTCGAACTTAATTTTTTTTTTTTTAAAGAAAAAATCGAAATATTGTTTCATATGTTGAACTATATTAATTGAACTAGAGTTACATAATGGATCAATTTATTGTCTTTTTTCTTTTAACTCTGTCTAATCCTGAACATGACCGTATAATTTGATAAGAATCCAATCAATTAATGCATTCATTCAAAGTAAGTTTTGTCTGTCTTTCTTGAAAGGAAAAAAAAAATGGATTAACAAATCAATTGTCGATCCTCGACTACTTCTATTTTATTGTCAATAGTAGATTTGTCTATTTCGTCGATGTTTCATTTGTAACTAAAAATAATATTATAGTTACAAATTAATTAATTAAGAAAACCAAACCACTGGGTTATAGTACTGCTAGAAACGAAACTCATGAGAGTGCGAAATTTTCTTATGGGTTTGCTAGGTTCTTGTTGGTTTATCATTGAAACTATTATCATCCCAAATGGATATATCAAGTTATTTTACTTGAGTTTCTATCTCCATCCTATTTTTCTCTTCTTTTTCCAGATTCTTCTATGGTTAAAGGAGCTAAGGAGGTGTCTTTTGTTTGTATTGTTTTATCTTTTAAGAATCACTTGCATCTTCAATTTCATGAATAGGGTTGTCTTGTTTTTTCTCCATAAATTAATGAGAACTGAGGTTTTCAATGATGTAATGGAGCAAGAAATTAAAAATCATGAAATTGTTGTTTCTTCATATTGTATGTGGAATCCAACATGCATACCTAGTCAGGTTAGTATTCTGCATAAATTTCAATCAAAAGAAGTGGGAAGTAGTCATTACGTGAGGTCATCGTGTGCAAAAACCATGTCCGGGAACTTGTATAGAGAAGGGTTCCCCGAGGAGCTCGATACAGATTGGTTCAGCAATCATGAAATCGGTGAAAAACTTGAAAATCTCGATATCAGCTCCCATAACTCTTTGGATTTGCATGTTACAGGCCTTAATGAAGATCATGATCAGACAGACTATACTAATTCATCTGCATCTGCAACAGATTTGTATACTGATGACAACTTATCATCATTTTCTTGCTCAAATTCAATTGTTGCACTCGAGCAACGGTCGACTAACAAAAGTGCAGACGAAGTAGCAGACTCATTCTATCGAACGTATACAAAAAGAATGAGATGGTTTGACATTCTAAGTCGTGATAGATTATTCGGAATGAGTGAGTGCTTACATTCCTTAATCACATTTGGTATATTGGATCCTGTCAATTCTATATATATAGTCATGTCTAATACTATGTTCGGATTTTACAGATGCAATAGTACATGGCTCATCGAACAAAATCGACAGAAAAATGATTGCAAGGAGTTTGGAAAGTGACTTGGAGTTGATATATGTGGCCCAAATGTGCTTGTCCTGGGAAGCACTCTATTATCAATACAGAAAGATTGAATCCATTGTCAATACTCAAAAAGAGGCATCATTCCATAACTGTACTGCAGGAGATCTTCAAAAATTTCAGGTTCTTATAGAAAGATTTATGGAAGAAGAAAAATGTGAAAAATGCAAAAGATATTCAAATTTCATACATAAAAGGTTTTCCTTCAAGAGTCTACTCCAGGTTCCCGAGGTTAAAGGTAATTAAATTTTAATTATTATTATTATAGAATTATAGGACAAAATGACATGTCTCAAGTTGGTAATTTTTTAATTATTCTATGCTTATCCATTTCCTATATATAATTGGGGCCATGCTCTTTGCTTAATAATTTTTTTTAACGAAAAAGATTAGCCTAATATTGTTGACCAAGAAGCAAATAATTGTTTGATTGCATTTTTGTTGATTTTATGAATTAAAAATCAAGGTGAGTTTTAATTAAATGGAAGCATCCTTGTGATTACCCTAAGTAGAAATTAAGGTGGACCTCAATCAGATGATCAAATATACCCTTAGTGACAGTTCTTGTTAAATTACGTCTCTGCATCATTAAATATTTGATTCTTTAATCGTGTTTAGGTAAGCTTTATTTTTAAGATTAGAGTTCAATCCGTTTGGCAAGTCTCTTGAAAAGTTAGAAGTTGCTTACGAAACTAAGAAATTGTTTTTGAACACGTTTGAATAATTTTTTGAAAATGATTCGTTCGACTAGAAGAATTTTTAGAAAAAAGTCGAGCTTTCTACTAAAAGAAGTCTTGCCAAACGAGCCTTTAGTATCATGTAATGAAAAGAAAACCTATATATAGTTATTTTCGGGATTTATACCATGTGTATATATATATACATACTTAGGTTATGTTGAAGAAGAAAATGGAACCATGAGAGGAGAACCCATCCAGGCAAGTGAAGCGTTTAAAGCTATGGAGAAATGCATAAAAGCTTTTTGGTTATTCGTAAAATCAGATGACAAACCCTTGTGGAAATTTAAGAGTATTCATTCTCCCCGTGTTGAAGACCCTAAAGACTTGGAGCTCTTCTATGACCTGACTAAGGATCTACAAAAGGTATTTCTTCATCCAAATCCAACATCGAAGTGATTTCTATGTATTAACGAAAAAGAACTGATTTTTGCTTTCATGAAGAAAGGGCCATTGTTGAAAGATTTGCAAGGGAAGAAAAAATGTTGGCTGAAGAGAAAGGTGAATCCCATGCAGAGAGAATCAGAGAAAATAGATGTTTTATTAACCACGATCGACATGAAGCTGGTGGAAATAGTGCTTAAAATGTCGATAATATCCACATCTCACTTGAAATGGTGTCGAGATAAGCTTAATAACTTGGAGTTCAAGAAAGATAAGATTGTTAGGTTGCACACAACTCATTTATTTCCCACATCCTAAACTACGTTTTCTTGGCAAGTTGGGCCAAGAACACAAGTCGAACATGTATACTCACTCGAACTACCAAAATGTAAGACGTGTAACTTGCAGTTCAAGAATCGAAGTCGATTGATTAGAGTTCAGTGCTTTAGATTATGGAAAGTTGCACATTGTAATAGTTCAACTAGTGTTTTGACAATTAGCAACACTTTATAGTTTATAATCAATTTGAAAAGCTTGACTTTTCATGTAAAGGGAAGTCTCTTTATATATATTCTTTTTTGCGAAAAGTCCGTACAGAAAGGTGTTTCATTAAAGAACTTCAAAGCTAAAAAGTTACTTTTACTTCAACAATATTGTGGGGCAGAAACTTTCTTTCAACTTTGGGCCCGGGCCCAATATAAAGGGTGATGGACTACGTCATTTGGGGCAAATCTTTTTTTTTTTTTTTTGGCGCTTACAATTCTACGGGTTCAAATTTCAAATTAAGGGAGTTAAAGTTGGGGGATAAAATCGGGGGATGAATTGAAAAATATTGATTTTTTTTTTTGTTAAATTTTATAAAATAAAAACTTTAACTAGATTTATTTTTGACAATTACACTCTTATGTAATTTTTTGATGTGTGTATATATATATATATATATATTTTGTAAATTGTAAATTACAAAGTATATAAATTTTTTACGATATTTATAACTTGCACTCCATTTAGATTTGGGACGAAGACAAAAACCCCATTTACCATTTTGAATTTTTCCAGTGAAGATCAAGTAGTGAAGGTCTGAAGGAGGAAGGTATAAAGAAAATAGGTGAAGAAGTTCTCCAGCTCCGTGAAAGTGAGGAAGCCGTAGGGATGACAGGATAGTGGAGGGTGTAGATGTAAATATTAGTGTTCGAGACAATGTCAAGGGTGAAGAGTTGAGAGCCTTTGGGGGCAGAAGAGAGCAAACTTGAGAGTTCAATTAGGACAGATTTGAAAAAGGCGACGTGTATAACATTTTCATATATGATTTATTTTTATTTGAACTGATCGATAATGATACATCTTGACCTAATTTTCTCTTGTAGAGTTTGTTTGAGCCTATTGAAAGATTAAAAATATATTTTGAAATAGTAGATTGATGGAGAATGTACGGTTAAAAAATAAGAATTTTTTTTAAATTTACGTGTAATATTAATTTATTGAAAAATATGTTATTGAAAGGAAGAGAAAAAAATATATTTTAAAAAAAATGGGACTAACTTAAAATATGGTTATAATTTGTAGGGCTTGCAGGCAATGGACCGTCCATGTGATTGAAAATAACCCCATGTGTGCACTTGACATCAATTCATTTTCCACGTGATAATTTCCTAGCGACAAAGCCATTCTCAAGAAATCTTTAGCCTTTATGACTAGTCTCTTAAGAAAGCCAAACATGCTCTAATTAGGTTCAATATTGCACATACATGATTCCTATAAAAAGGTGACAAAATAGCATTGAAAAACCAAACATTTCATTAAGAAATATAGCACAAAACAATGGACGAAGTAAACCATAACAAACAATCAACTCGTCTATAAGAAAACAAAAGAAAAAAGTTGATGAGTCATCGTATTCCTTGAACGAGGAAGGAACTACTACTTGAATGAGAACTATAATATCAAATAGATTAAAACATTCGGGTCCAAGAAAGAGAAAATTGAACACGCAAGATCATCTGTTGCACATCACATTTAACCACTGTCAAATTGAAGTTGTGTGACCTAGCAAAATTCATACCATACATATTACCCCTTTCAGATTTTGCTCTGCCATCACCCCTTTGCCAAAATGATCCCGAATCACCACCCCTAGTCCAACTTATCACTGCATTTGTGTTGAGTTTCAAAGATTCCTCGTTCGGTTTCCCCGAATATCAAGTAGTTGAAGCTGCAAAACGTCATATCAACTATGCAAAGTTGCAGCCTCCATCACTATATTCGCTTTTAATTCTAAAATTTTACATATTATACTGTTGATTGAGATGAAAGAACGTGTGACAATCGTTATAGAGACCCCAGTAACAATATACAAGGTCATAGGATAGGACCCAACTGCATCTTGTCTGTACTCAACCAGATAAAGAAGCTTCTGGTTCATAATCTGGATTTGCTATTTCTAATCAATCTGAGCCTCACAAAACAAAATCATCAAAAATCACATTTTCCATTTCTTAGGTGGTCCCACTGTAAACAAACACTTGAAAAGGAGACTTCACCGTCCATTTCCATTTGGGCCTGTCCATGGTGTTCTCTTCATTTTCACTGCTGATTACTAACCCTAGAAACCTAATACAAAGTTAAAAAGAGGCTCTCTTTGCACATCTGGGTTTTCTTGAAATCCTCTATTCAAGGAAACGCCAATTGGGTTTGATTATCTCTCATTTCCCGTAACAGGGTATTCTCCGGTTTAGTCTGAATCCTCGCATTCGTAGAATCTTGAAAATATAGTTTTTCAGAGGCTATTTATCAAACGCTTTAATGACGTCTATTGTGACCGTTCAAACTGCGGTGGACATTTGTATACTTCTTCGCGGCAGAAACCGTCATCGACCCATGATTCCTATACTTGCATACAGGCCAAGAAAATCTGTTGATGCTGGGGGTTTGACTAAGTGCCATACGGCTGGATTTTCAAGAAATTTGAGTGAAGATAATACGGGGAGATTGTCATTGTGTTGTGGAAGCGTGGGATGGCGGTCGAAGTTAAAGTTCGTACAAGCGACAGGGAAGGGATCAGAGGAAGCTGAGAGTGGTGATGAACAAGATGATGCTTTACAGGCCACAATTGAAAAGAGCAAGAAGGTTCTGGCCATGCAAAAAGACTTATTAAAACAGGTTCCTTGAATTCACCGATCTCTTTTTCTTGTATGTAGCAGGGTTTTCTTTTCCCTAAATTTGCACGTATTCATCTTATCGCTGCTATATGTATGTACTCGTGTTAATCTTAACATTAGAAACGATTAGTGTTAACAAATCATGTATTTCCAAGATATGAAAAGTCTTATTTTGATCAGTAGTTCCAGAAGTATTGAAAGCTCTGGAAATTTAAAATCATTTTTATTTCTCCTACATTTTCCTTTTAATTTTTCAATGATTTGAATCTGGTTTAGAAAGTATAAGGTAGTTAACATTGAACTAATTTCATCGTTATTAAAGCTGATCGAGTACAAACATTCAATTTTTATGTGAGAGGAAATATTTATAGCACTTGCAGAGGTGGGGTAGTCAGTTTTTATACTTTGTTCCTTTTTTTTTTTTTGATCCAGAAAAAGAAATCAATCTGGTTTTGGACTCCACTTTGCAGATTGCAGAAAGGAAAAAACTAGTCTCATCAATAAAAAGTAGTATTATTGATCCAGAAAGCGATGAATTGCCTTATGAGGAGCGCAGTGGAAGTTTTTCAAGTATTGGTATTGCAACAACTGAAGGTGACAAGATCAGTGAAGACCTTGATAATGAAAGCTTGTCCACTAGCGCCATCCACTCAGCTGTTCATGATGTGAATGAAAACCCAGCTTCAGCTTCCAGTGAATATTCACTTGCCAATACGACAGAACCTGGAAAAGACCTGCGTCATAATGACAAACCACAGTTGAAAGCCACTATTTCAGAGTCAGTTCAGTCTCAGGAAGTGCTATCAGTTCCTCTGAGATCGGCTGTCACACCCAGTCCAGAGCCTTTTTCAAATAAGGATTCTTACAAGTGGTTGAACAATGCCACAGAGACCTCCACCAAAGTAGATTCAGACAAGTTGAAGGATGCTAATGTGGGGACAACCATTTTATCTGATGCACCATCGAGCCTGAAATATGATAAAAATAAAGATGCAGAAGAATCAAATCTAGAGGACATGAAGGTTAAAGTCCAAGATCCCACAGGTGAAGATGTGAAACCCCCTCCACTGGCCGGTCCCAATGTCATGAACATAATTTTGGTTGCTGCAGAATGTGCTCCTTGGTCTAAAACAGGTATGTCCACAACAATGGAATTTCCTAAAAGGGAACAGGATTTCCCAATTTCCATTTCCTTTGCATGCAGCAGTTATTGTTCATATCCGATTATAATTATGTAGCAGATACTGTTCAAGTCAGATGTAAATAAGTAAATAACAGTTGTTGTGATCTAATTTATTAATATGCTTGCTAATGGAAAGCACATGTCTATTTTTAATATTAAATTATTGAAGGCAATGGTGTCGCTAAAGAAGAGATTTGAAATGCAAGCAAACAGGTAGGTAGTGGATGCTTGTACAAAGTTGCCTAACTGGATTCTTTTTAACCTAAAGTGCTGACTGACACTTCCGAGTATTCTAACGATTGCCTGTTCTTTTAAAAAATTTCTGGGGAATAAGCTAAAAGACCGTTGGACTGTGCTCAAGACTTTTTCCCTTGCAAATACCGCAGCCAAAGAATGCGAAATATCAAATAGGAAAACCAACACCTCAGGAATGGATTAGGTAAGAAGGCCACAAATGGTTGGGATGCCAGGGCTCTTACTCTGTTGTTGGTATAATGTATGTTGACAATAAAAATAGGCTTTTGGTTTTTTTCTGGTATTTTCATGTGGACTCTTAGGTTATGGTCCATGTACACAAACATGACTCTTTATCGTGGTCCATGTGCACTAACAAGTATGAAAATTATGTTAGGTGGGCTTGGAGATGTTGCTGGAGCTTTACCCAAGGCTTTGGCTCGACGTGGACACAGAGTCATGGTAAAGATTGATTTACTTTTGTTTAAGAATATGGTTTTCAAAATTTGATGCATCTACTGATGTTATTTTCAACGGAGAACCAACCCTTTTCATCATAGTGACCAATTTTATTGATTTAAGGAATTGCATATATAGTTTGGTCTTTAAATATTAGTGGTGTTAACATAATTAACATTTACTGAAGCTACAATATTCTCAGTTTCTGAATTTTATTAATCATATTAAGTTAAATTTATTGTTTCCAACAATTGATAGGTTGTTGCACCTCGCTACGGTAACTATGCTGAACCTCAATATTCAGGAGTTCAGAAAATATACAAAGTAGATGGCCAGGTAAGCAAAGACAGCATTATTTAGATTTATTTTATATGCAGGTTTATGACATGTTGGTATATTTTTCAGGATATGGAGGTGACGTACTTCCAAACCTACATTGATGGTGTGGATTTTGTTTTCATGGATAGTCCCGTGTTTCGTCATAGAGAAAATAATATATATGGAGGGAACCGTGTGGTAAGATATTTCATATGGTCTCAGCTTTATGTATGTGTTTATTCCTACAATGGAAGAATTATAATCTTATTGCTTGATGCCTTTCCTCATGGTAGAGATGCCCTTGTGTGTGCATTTTTTTTCCTTAATGCAGTTTGCCGACACTTTTTTGTATAAATAGGAGTTTGGTGCTTTTGGTTAACACAAATTGTTCTTGTAGCTTTCAAGTGATCATCTATGCTGCTAAATTAATTGCGAGTTCTGATGAATTGAGCCTCAATATGATTCATTATGACTTTCTGCTATTAAAAGCTTGTTTGGTCCAGATTTTTCCAAGGGAAAAATGTTTTTTTTGGAGAATGTATGCTTAAAAAGTGGGGAAAAGTTGTGGTCTTATAGAATTGTGTGGTTGAAAATAATTTAATAATCTTTGACAAACGAGCCTTAAGTTCTCATTTGGTATATATAATTGTTGACATCAACATATTAGGCATCTTCAATATCCCTTCTCAACGATCTTTAGGTTATTAATATTTGTTTCTTTGTTACCTTTTGCAGGATATTTTGAAGCGTATGGTTTTGTTCTGCAAAGCTGCTGTTGAGGTATGATTAAATTACGCTACTGAATCATTAGAGTCTGGGAAATAGCTTCTATGTATCGGTCAACAGAATAGTCTTGTATTGCAACTATAGTGGGGTATGTTATTCTTGAATTGCCTGGTTCGCTTGTGTCCTAAATTTGGCTCCATCTGCAAAGATGTTATATGAATTGGATAAAAAATGGTGATTACAGGTTCCTTGGCATGTTCCATGTGGTGGGGTCTGCTATGGGGATGGAAATTTAGTTTTCATTGCAAATGATTGGCACACTGCTTTATTGCCAGTGTACCTTAAGGCATATTACCGTGACAATGGATTGATGAAATATACAAGATCCGTCCTTGTGATACATAACATTGCTCACCAGGTTTGTTCGTATAGCCCTATTCATAGCCTTTGAGATTATCTAATGCATGTTGCAATTGAAACACTACATGAACAGAAGTGCCAGCATTTGATGCAGATGTATATGTATATATTGTATCATCACTAGAAAAATGATACATGAATGTATTGCAGTGTCTAAAACACTAGGTTTGCATTATACTTCTCTCTCCTCCTATCAATACCAATTTGATCTGAGCTCTCTTATTGAATTTCTAATTCAATGATTATTCTCAATATTATGCCTTGAAAGGACTTGAACCTCCACACTCTTTAGCACGAGATTTTGAGTCTTGTATGTCTACCATTTCACCACCAGGGCATGTTGAAAGTGAATCAACAGCCAACATGCTAATGAGCTTATATCAGCATGTAGGATATTGCCTACCCTCTTTCTTGAATTCTTCTTTAAATACTTCAAAGATGCTAGAAGTAATATGCCGTGGACATGCTTCAATTGCCTCATTTTCAATCATGCCCCTCTGATACTCTAAGCTATCTCATTTAGTAAAGGAAGGATCTAAGGGCATAAATGTATTATAGACTTAGAGTTGAGATTTTGGACAGTTGTAAAAGCCACTTTTCAACTAAACCTTTTGAAAGACAGTGAATTTGGCCAACGCTAAATCCAATAGGTAGATTGATAATAGATAAGCTTAGTTGAATAAATTGGTAGGTGAGACTGTTTACTCACCTTTTCTGATGAAATTTGAAAAAAAATAAAAATAAATCATTTATTTCTTTTGCTTATTTGTTATGCTTTCAGTTCATTGATTTCCATACTGAATAAACTGAATTCTGAAAGGTTGCTATTGTAATAAGGTTACTTTTGATATGGAAATTGATAATCCTGCAATCTCACTTTCTGGTTCTTTTTGCTGTTCATTTATCACCTATAATCAGGGCCGTGGTCCTGTGGATGATTTTTCCTACGTGGATCTTCCGCCACACTACTTGGACCTTTTTAGGTTGTACGATCCAGTTGGAGGAGAGCACTTCAACATCTTTGCAGCAGGCCTGAAGACAGCAGATCGTGTACTTACAGTTAGTCGTGGATATTCTTGGGAGCTAAAAACCTCAGAAGGTGGCTGGGGTCTACATGGGATTATAAATGAGAACGAGTGGAAATTTCGTGGAATTGTAAATGGAATAGATACTAGGGATTGGAACCCTGAATTAGATATTTACCTACAATCTGATGGGTATATTAACTACTCCCTCGATACCCTACAGACGGGCAAACCCCAGTGTAAGGAAGCATTGCAGAAGGAGCTTGGTTTGCCTGTCCGAGCAGACGTCCCATTAATTGGATTCATTGGGAGACTCGATCACCAAAAAGGGGTTGATCTGATTGCCGAAGCTGTTCCTTGGATGATGGGCCAGGATGTACAGTTGGTCATGCTGGGCACTGGTAGGCCCGATCTCGAACAGATGCTTAGGCAGTTTGAGGGCCAGTACAATGACAGAGTTAGGGGGTGGGTCGGTTTTTCCGTGAAGACAGCTCACCGGATAACTGCTGGTGTTGACATACTTCTGATGCCATCAAGATTTGAACCTTGTGGACTGAACCAGCTGTATGCAATGTGTTATGGGACAATTCCAGTCGTTCATGCAGTTGGTGGACTAAGAGATACAGTGCAGCCTTTCAACCCTTTTGAAGAAACGGGGCTTGGATGGACTTTTGCAAAGGCTGAGGCGAACGAACTGATCAATGCATTAGGGAACTGCTTATTGACTTATCGACAGTACAAAAAGAGTTGGGAGGGTCTCCAGAGACGAGGAATGGCACAGGATTTAAGTTGGGATAATGCTGCTCACAATTACGAGGAAGTACTTATTGCTGCCAAGTACCAGTGGTAAATTGGTAATGTTGGCACTTATTTTCCGCGATCTTGACAAGAGAAGGAATGTAGTCTTGGCGGAATGTCATCCTTTTCCCATCTTTGCATTGTGGCTCGGTGTCTTTATATACATGGGCATCAGTTAAATCAGACATGAAAGATCATCCTTGCTTTTGCAACAAAAAATTGGCCATAGAAGAGATCAAAATTCAGAGATTTTATGTTAATACTCATATAGCTTCAATTCTCTTGTATTTGATGGAAGAGTGACGTCCAAGTTCGAATTTCTTTCAGCTTTGTATAAATTTAATAGCAGGTTTACTCGTGTATATGCTACACTGCTGTTCATAATAGATTTTCACTATTGCAAATGCAATTAATTCATGCAGCAATGTCCAAGGTTTCTGTAGAAATAATGATCTCTTTAATGTCCAGTTCAATTGCAATTCTTGGTATGGAAGATGAATGGTGTAATATTGATAGTGTGGTTGGTAGAGAGAATTTGATAGCATCAGACAATCAGGACAATAGTTTTATTAATTTCATTAAACAGACAAGAAAAATAATACAGAGACGCACAATTGGAAGAGAGGCACCAATGGCCCTCCATCTAACAAAAAGAATAATAGTTGGAACACGTTAACTCACAAACCCTTCATACTCACTGCATCACTTTCATGTAGAAGAGACTCTTCTATCCTGGTCAAACTGAAAACGTGAACCACTTGAAAAAAGTCGAGCAAAACCCTTGGAAAGGCAGCCTTCAACTGCACACGATGGCTTTGTACAACCGTATGGAGTGTTATGCTTAACAATTTCTACGCAATCATCTATTGCATTACCATGTGGATTCTCTCCCCAGGTAACAGTTTTTCCAGGAGAATAAAAGTGCCTTCTCTTAGCATCTGTCATGGTATTAGGGCTGACATAGCCGTCTGAAAATTCTATTGCTTTCTGCAAGTTATTGCTAGACTTTCTCTTGAAACCAGGAAAAGTTTTCAACCCTGCATGATAACATATTGTTACAAAGGTGTGTTATTTGCTGGAATGGGTCGACAGTCGTGTGCATTCCCTCTTAACTATATCCAAACGTTGGAATGGTAGGAACTTAAATAGGATAACCATTTTCAAACGCTAATTCACATGAAATAAAAACTTCGTATAGTTAAAACTTCTTAGATACTACCATATAAATTTTTAAAGCCTGCACCATCACATTGCTGGGCTTCTGAGTCACGACAAGTGCAGAATGAATTAGGAGGGTCACTGGATCCCCTGATCCTGCACCACACGAGATATATATGTCATAATGATGCAAAGAGAGGGGTAAGACGAGTGGGAAAAATAAATCAACTGAATATCTAAATCAAACCAACAAACCACACTGGTTCCCATAGATTCATACTTAATGGTTAGGTCCGGAATCTACAATTGGATTCATAAAATGAAAATTACATGCAAAAATTGTCTTCAGAAATGTAATAAAACCCTCAAGGTTGTCATCATAACGGGTGGTGATATTGTATCATTTGTAAAGTCTAACAGTAATTGCCTTCAATTTTATCCTTGGCCAAGTAAAAAGTAAAGCAAGTGAAATGCATTTGGTGGTTCAACCATTTCTAAAAAGACTATCATGAGATGTTTCGTATGTTACATTAATAATAGCCTCATGCCAGAATTTTAATACTACGGTTGATCTTTAGTAATACTTTTAAGCAAAAATTAAAAAAACTACACAGCTTTGTTAGAAATAAGAAGGCAAATATTAAACTTCCTGTGAGACATGGCTTTACCTATACATGTGCTCAACGAAGTCATCAATTAAGACAGGCCAAGCTCCTGAAAAAAGTTTAAATAACTGATCAGATGACAAATGAAACACTGCAGACTACGGCTAAATTAGATAATAATTTGTCTGGAAATAATTCCATTCAAATACTTTTGAGATACACTTGATTTTTGTTAGTAATATGAATTGAATTCAGTCATCGAAAATCGCATACTATGACAGGAAACTCTTGGACTTTCTAGGCACAGTCCAACTTCCTACCATCATTTCTACTACCACCATATGCTACCAACAAAACATACTCCGAGAACTTCAAATTCAAATTTAAGGCAGCAACAACCAATCTTAAGAATAAGCAAACAGGAGATGAAGGTCTAATTCAAGTGGTAAGAATGAAACCACCAGATTATTGACGTGGCTTCGAGTCTCTCTCTCTCTCTCTCTTTTTTTTTTTTTTTTGGGTTGGGGGGGGGG
>CAIGRS010240696.1:0-21678 GCA_903798395.1 Fraxinus floribunda
CCATTTAAATAAATTCATCAGATTCCAATGGAAACAAACATAACCCTAATCCTAAACACTCATTCACGCCTCCATCTTCCCCCCATTCCAAACCCTTCTCCAGAACCCTCGAAAATTATCCACTGAAAATCAGCCATGGCAGCAGTAACTAACACAAATCCACCCTCCTCTTTATCCATTTTCTCAGTCAAAAACTCCCGCCCGCCAACGACACCGTTTTTTACTCCATCTTCCCCGATTCCTCCGTCACCTCCGCCACTACCGCCAGCTCCGCCGCCGCTGTCACCGAAGAACTGGGTATGAATCTCCCTTTATTAGGCCTGTGAATCCCCCTTTCTCCCATTTCCTTCCCCTTCTTTTTCCTCCAGCAATTTCCCAGCCTCCTCATCGACCGACTGTGCTTTCTTCTGCGCCTCCTTGGCCTTCAACGCCTGCAATTTCAAATGATTGTAGTCCGCAACGCCCAAAAATGCCAGCCCGTACCCGATTAAGTTCACCGGAGTCACCGTATCCTTAATCACCGACCACGAAAATGCGATGAGCAACCAATCCTTAACCCCACCGGCGACATTCATGGTCAACGCAGAAGTTTTTCGCACGGCAAGAACACGGCCAATCTTGTGTAACTGAGGGCAACGTAATATAGAGAACTAGAGAAGTAATGGGGTTTAGATTAATACCCTTGGAAGTCAATAGAATCTGAATCATGACCAATCTTGTGTATTTTCAATCGAAATGGGTATTTTTAATTTTGCCCATCAATTTATATAAATTGCAAAAAAAAAAATTAATATTACATACGGCAACGTTTTTTAAATGTTGCTAAAGAGGTCTTTGGCAACGTTTTAAAAAATGTTGTCAAAGACCTTTTTAGCAACGTTTAAAAACCGTTGCCGTAGATTTACGGCAACGTTTTTTAAGCGTTGNAAATTAATATTACATACGGCAACGTTTTTTAAATGTTGCTAAAGAGGTCTTTGGCAACGTTTTAAAAAATGTTGTCAAAGACCTTTTTAGCAACGTTTAAAAACCGTTGCCGTAGATTTACGGCAACGTTTTTTAAGCGTTGTCGTAGTTTAAAAAACGTTGCCGTATCTTTCTATTCTACAGCAACACCTCGATTTGCAACACATGTCTAAACGTTGCAAAAGGTCTACGGCAACATTTTTTGAACGTTGCCGTAAGCTATTTTTGTTGTAGTGATTAGACACTCTATGTCTACTCTACCTAGTGCATTGAAGTGGATTAAAAATGAGGCTCAAAGCACATCTTGAGAAAGTAAGATGAAGAGAGTTGCACTTGCTACCACCATTTACCTCTTATGGACGACACGAAATTGAAATTTTTTTATGATCTTAGACCACAAGTTGGTAGCATTGTTAGACAGATTAAAACACACGTATACAAAGTTATGTTTTCTTTGTATCCTAATATTTTGATTCATTTTGAGTCTATATAATTGGGTCGTTAGAACAATTGTTTGTACATCTTTTCATTTTGTTTGCCCCAGTATGTCCGGTGTTCTCGTATGCATACTTGATCTTATTTGTTCGGGTATGTCATGTGTACTTGTACATGATTTTTGATTAATATAGTTTATATTTACCGATAAAAAATGAGTCATTTAATCTTACTTTTCATTGAACCTATCACATAGAACTATCTAGATTGGTGTTGTAGCACCACTTCGATCATGTACTAGTCTTTTTCTTGTTCACGACCAGTACTTGCGATGATTGTTGAGCTAAAGGTGCGATAGAACTCGACCTGGAGGAGTTAAAAAGTAATTCTTTATTTGTATGTTGATTTTCAATTACCAATTGCATTTGAGAGTAGGATCTTATTATATATTGAGTCAAACAAGACAGCCGCTTCATTTCCCGTTTTGCTACTAAGCTGGGAGCATTTTTAATTACTATTCACATGGTTTACCTTTTCTTTGTAGTTTGCATGTGGCTAAGGTTATTTAAAAAGATTTTTTTTGTTTTCACCTTCAGGAGAAAAATTATTGAGAAATGGATTAAACAATTAAAAATATTATTTTTCTCAGAAGTTTTCAAAAGAAGTGTTATTGAGCACATATCACGACAAGAGCCTTGACTTTTTAAGGTTGTTGATCCGACTTATAAATTAAACCGTTAATTACAAATCATTCTTATAGTACATGAATTTATTCACATCCAACAAATTAACTAACGAGTTGCAGCTGCAATTCATTTATAATGCTTCTAATTCGTAAATTTGAATCTCGCACTATAATTTTTTATGTGTAAATTATTGTTTTCAAGTCCTTTGGTATGCATGCTAAACAAGTTTTTAAAAAGGTTGTCTTAATGTTATCGAGTAGCAATACATCTTCTATGTAGGAAAAAAAGTAGCGCTGGTCACTTAACTTGGAATGAAATCTAATTTCAATCACTTAAAATATGCTACATTCACCATTCAACCTTTTCTTTCGTCCTAGCTAGAACACTTCACCTTCGTCAATTAAACTAACGGCCATGTCTACACTGTGGGCAAAATCTTAACAAATTATGTAACCAAATTTCTTACTTCGTGACTACCCTAACAAGATAATCAAGATTTCCTTCCTGCATGCAGTAAACTTAACATGTTGCTCCAACTAAAACACGTTAAACTAGAAAAGGTTTGGCGAAGAAAATGAACTTCACTCAAATTTGGTGGCAGCCATGTATTTTTACATACATATCTATTTTTTTTGAAAACATAAAAAGATTTATGGGTTTTGCTACATATACACCAGGGTGTGATTTACACCAAGGTGTACATAATAGCCAAGTATCATTCCATCATTGGTTGGTAAAGGCCAACTGACATTTCATTACCAACGAATGATGAAATGTCAATTGTCATTATATACGCCAAGGTGTGAAGTATAGAATAATTCTTTATTACTCAATCATGCTTGTTTAATTAGAGAAAATAAGTTAGTACTTCTTCGATTTAAATTATAATATCATTATAATTTAGAAGTTAAAGCAAATTTTAATTTTTGTTGAGAAAACGTATTTCCCATATTAGCAACCCTTTTAAACCAATTCTTGAATGGATGGCCACATGGCAACCCCGGATTGGCTCCTGCTCCTTAACGGATTGTGCTTCTTTAAGAGGGCTGTAGACCATTGGATCTAATTAATGGCTGAGATTAAGTCTTCACCTTATGACTTTTGGGCTGGAGCCTATTCTCGAGACTTCCATTCATTCTGCCTTATGAGTTTCTCTTTGTTTAGACGACTCTTTCTCTCTCTTTGTTCTTTAGTTTTCTTTTTGGTTTTGATCTGAAATACTTAGAGGTTCTAGCCAATTTTTGTGGAATCCTGTGAGATTCTTGTTGCTACAGTAGTTCATGCCATGAAATAGGGGCTGATCTTGGGGGCTGTAGTTGTTTGTGCGATCTGTGAGTTCGTTGGTTAGTTTTACTGATTTAGGAGATCCTTTATTGATTGATAACTAAATATGGGTCTGATTGAGTCTTTATTATTTGTACTCTCCCTTTGGAATCTTGAGCCCCCCAGATTAGGTGTAAATTGAACTGGGTGAACAATTCTTTTGTGTTTTTTACTTTTCTGCACTATTATTTTTCTGTTTATCATCATCAGTTTATCATTTTTGGGGCTTAAATACCCAACAACTGGTATCAGAGTCAGACGGGCTCTTAGGGTTCAAATTTTTCAAACAAAAAAAATAAAAAATAAAAAATAAAAAGAAATTCCTTTGAAGGAAAAATCATTAGAAATTTGTCTGTTTTTTTCACCTGAAAGTATTAATGTGTTTTTTTGGTGTGGAAGGAGAGTTGGCCTAGCGTTGAATACTGGGTGATAACTTGGTGATTGAAGGAGAGTGTTGGTTGGCTTTAGGCAGTGCATAAGTGTTGTACTCTTACTGCTTTTAAAACAGTTTTCTAGTGAGAAAGTTTCAATAAAGCATGTATAGTAATTTTTTGCATATTCTTGATGGTTGATATGTGATATATTTCTGTTTGACTCAGTGATTTAAATTTGCATATAAACCTCCTGCAGAGATATTCGTGATTAGTGATTTGTTTATTGATATTAATATGATTATCTGCCTGTAAATTTCATTTGACATACATAAAGTATTATTGTTTCTTGTTCTTAATTTTGGTGCATTGTATCCGTTTGCTTTAAATTCTTCAAAAAGTTTTTCAAAACATTTTCTGTTTATTAGTTGATCTTGAATTCGAGATCATACTATGTCCACGAGTACGAGCCACCCTTCTACATAATCTGTTATGGGTTCGAAGGTCGAATTGTTACAATTCGATGGAAAATGGGACTACTCGATATGAAAACAGAAAATGAGAGCCATTTTGATTCAACAAAGGGTTGCAAAGGCCCTTGATGATCCTGCTATTTTTCCTGATGAACTTAAAGCAAAACCAAATGAAATTGCTGATATGAATGAAATTGCTTACAGTTCTATAATCTTGCATTTGTCTGATAACATTGTGAGACAAGTTGAGGGAGCTGAAACTGCTAGAGTTTTAGAATGGACCATGGGAAAGAATTGGAAGTGAATTTGAGCGACTTTAATATAATAGTTAAAATTCTAGCTCATAATGATCAGAAGTTTGCCGATGAAGATTTTGCTGTGATTTTATTGAATTCTTTACCCGACTCTTATAAAGACATTAGGAATGCTATAAAATACTCTAAAGATAAACTGACACAAGACATTGTTACTGATACTTTAAGATATATATATATATATATCCTCTGATAGATACACCTTTCATATGTGTCCTATTAAATCTTAGTCTTATAATTACAAAGATATAGATCCTAAGAAGGTTTACATGGTGGACAATAACTCACAGACTGACAACAAAGTCTTGAAGATTATGAAATGTTCTCTTATTGTCATGAAGGGACCTAAAAGGAATGAATTGTATTATCTTGATGGTAATAAAATCACATGTCCAGATTCAAATCTGTTCACTGTTACTGAAAATAAGACTGGATTTTGGCATAAAAGGATAGGACATATAGGGAATAAATGGCTGAAATCTTTAAGTGATAACATGGATTTATGTGAAACATGTGTATTAGGCAAGTCTCATAGAGTGAGTTTTGAGACTGGAACACATAATACTAAGAGACCTTTAGAATATGTCCATGTCGATTTATGGGGACCGGAAAGTCATCCTATCTTTGGTGGCAATAGATATTTTTATCTATTGTTGATGACTATTCTAAAAAGGTTTGGGTGGTGTTCCCTTTAAAGAATAAATCAGAGACCTTTCAAAAGTTCATGTTATGGTTAAAGATGATGGAAAATCAATTAGACAGTAGGCTGAAAACTTTGAGAACATACAATGTCCTTGAGTTCTGTAATCCTGAATTTGATATTTTCTGTAAACATAAAGGAATATGAGACATAGGACTGTTAAGCATACATCTCAACAAGATAATAGTTATAGTGCTCTATTACTCAGTAAGAATCCTATCTATCATGAAATGTCAAAACATATTGAGGTAAAATATCATTTTATTAGAGAAAAGATAGTTGCAGGTGGAGTTAACTTGATTAAAATTCATATAGACAAAAACCCCTCTGATATGGGGACTAAAGTTGTACCTATTGGTAAGTTTAAGACTTACTTATCTTTACTGAATATTGATAAAGGGTAATTTTGTGCAGGTACATGGGCAATGAAGATTGATTAGCAAAAATTGGGCACACTTAAGCAACCAGTGAGAGTGGGGTACGTGAGAAACAAGGTGAAGAATGTTGAGAAAACGTGTTTCCCACATTAGCAACTCTTTTAACCAATTCTTGGATGGATGGCCACACGGCAACCCCGGATTGGCTCCTGCTCCTTAACACGGATTGTGCTTCTTTAAGAGGGTCGTAGATCGTTGGATCTAATTAATGGCTGAGATTAAGTCTTCACCTTATGACTTTTGGGCTAGAGCCTATTCTCGAGACTTCCATTCATTTTGTCTTCTAAGTTTCTCTTTGTTTAGACGACTCTTTCTTTCTCTTTGTTCTTCAATTCTCTTCTTGATTTTGATCTGAAATACTTAGAGGTTCTAGCCAATTTTTGTGGAATCCCGTGAGATTCTTGTTTCTACAGTAGTTTAGGCCATGAAATAGGGGCTGATCTTGGGGACTGTAGTTGTTTGTGCGATCTGTGAGTTCGTTGGTTAGTTTTACTGATTCAGGAGATCCTTCGTTGATCGATGACTAAGTTTGGATCTGATTGAGTCTCTGTTATCTGTACTCTCCCTTTGGAGGCTTGGTTGCGTACTAGTGATTGGGCGAATCCCAAGCCTCCCAGATTAAGTGTAAGCTGAACTGAGTGAACAATTCTTTCGTGTTCTTTACCTTTTTGCACTGTTATTTTTCTGTTTATCATCATCGGTTTATCATTTTTGGGGCCTAAATACCCAACAATTTTATCAGCCATTCATTTATATGAATTTAGATAATTTAATTTTGATGAAATGAAACAGGTGAGTTTAAGTTTTTGTAGTCTCAATGTCGCATTTTTACATGAGACGCGTTTATAATTGGAATGTGTTGAAGACGTACTAGAATCCAATGAGAGGAGACAAACTGCCGCTAATACGACTTCACTCACCTAATGTTTGCCGCCTTCTTAATTTTTACAACATAGTGTGTACAAACATTCTTCTGCCAACCATATATGTCTGTCAAAAATGTATATTAATGTTTTTCCATTGACAAGTGCAAAGACTTGTTTAGGTAGAAACTAGAAATTCTTGTGTGAACATTGGACAACATGCCTTATAAGTTAATTTTAATGCCTAGATGACAAAGATGAAATCGATGGAAAAATTAGCTGTATGCTTTGCTGCTTAGAAAAATCTACTGCATTCTAGACCAAGTAGAATTTTAACAACCAAACATTGTTTTTTCCCGATATTTAATGTGACTAGCAAATGTGAAAAAGAACCATTTGGTCTTTGTGCGAATTTATTCAAAGATTCAATTTAATTAAAATATCCTCCCTTGACCTCACTAGTCTAAATGGTAGCTTCTTTATGTTTCTTCATCTTAACGTCTTAATCGTGGTTCTTTTCTTAATTACCGTCAAATTGTGTCATTTCTACTTGTAACATTTAGTCCTTATTTGATAGAGTTTTTTAAGAATAGATTTCGTGAATATATATATTTTTTAAATTGTGTGATTAAAAGTAAAAAAAAAAAAAAAGTTATTGGTACATGTTCAAATTATTTTATTGTTTTGAAATAAGTTTGAGAAAAAAAAAGTGATAAAAAATTAAGGTCAAACATGGACTTAGTATAGCGCATGCATCCCTTTTATTATTGCTGCATTATCACTGGTCTATGTTTGATTTGTGTTTATAAACACCCAAACCAATTTCGGTCCACATCTCGAGGAATTCACGACTAATACCAATTTATCTACCACTATTATTGTTTATAAACAGGGGCGGAAGGAGGGGACAAGCTTGGGCTCCTATGCCTAGTATTAAAAAAATTGTTCCTTGGTTCCACTCCTATAAATAAACAATTCACAAACATGTTATTAGGATAAAATACGGAAGAAAATAAGCAAAATTGATTTAATTAAAATTCAAACGAGCAAATAGAATTCCAAATTTGATGTTATTAAAGGAGTCACCAACTTACAGGCATGTCAGAATAAAATCCCGAACAATTATGAAATAATTGAACAATTTATTGGAGATCGTGTTGCTCCTCTTATCGAATTTGATGTTTTAAGATAGAACCTTAAAGTTTAATACTAATTTCTTCAAGTTATCATTTCCTGTCGATAATCAATCTTAAATAATCTTTGCCAGATACCAATTACATCTTCTAAGGTAACTCCACTACCATCCAAGTTCCTAGTTCCTACTATTACTAAAAAAAATACAAGAACTATGTTAGTTGATGTGAGCCTGAATTAATGTTTTTGTAGCGAAACTTTTTTTTGTGGAAATGAACAATGATTCTCTTGAAACATAACGCTTGTGTTTCTGTAGTATTGCTATAAACAGAATTTTCTTGAATTTTTTATTTAGCACTAGTATACCATGTTTATTCAAAAGGTCAAAGGTTGTGGCCATCTCTCCCTCTATTTAACCGCGCAAACTTGACCATGATCTCCCCTTCCAAGTTCCTGCAAGCTCAAACTCATTCAATTTCTCATCCCCTTCTTTCTCAAGTTTCCTTCTTCTTATATATTTATTGTATTATAAACAAAATGGTTGTGCCTTCTCCAACTCCACTCCGAAGCAAAATAACTCGAGCCCTTGGAATTCCAGTTATAGATCTCAGTCTCGAGAGGTCTAAACTTTCTGAACTAATAGTAAAAGCTTGCGAAGAATTCGGGTTCTTCCAGGTAATAAATCATGGAGTTCCTAAAGAAATAATTTCTAGAGTTGAAAATGAAGGTCGACAATTCTTCTCAAAACCTGCATTTGAAAAGCAGCTGACTGTACCGCCTAGTCCTTTTGGTTATGGCTGCAAAAATATTGGATTCAATGGCGACAAGGGCGACCTTGAATATATTCTTCTTGAAGCTAATCCTCAATCCATTTGCCAGAGATCTATCTCCTTCTCCACCAATCCTCAAAACTTCAGGTACCTATGATTTCTATCAAACGAAATATTGTTTTGTGTACTGTATACATTGCACATCTACGAAAAGAGAAGAAAAATAGCAAATTGAACGACAACTATTTTAGGTCATCGATCATAGATTAGGTGTTGAACATGTAACCACAGAATATTGGAAGAAAATGAAGATATTTGATTATTTTTTTTTTTTTTTACTAAATTACAAAATTAAAATATTTAGCGCTCGTTTGGGGAATTTTGAAATTTTGTTAAGAAAAAATTGAGGTCAAAATCAATAATTAGTTTTAACTGCTAATTTAATAGGGCTTACAACTTTTGTCAATATTTCAATCATACATTTGATCAATGTTTCGTGATTAGTTTTACGTTGAAATTTTTCGCCCAAAAGCATTCCATGACCATCAATAATTTTACTGTTTTGTTGAATGGATTCTTCGTTCAGATTTGTCAAAACGCTCTTTTTCAACTTGTATATTAATAAATATGTGATTTTACGAGTTAACTGGTGAAAAGGTTATTATTATATCTTAGACTTGGTTTCTCACTGAAAAGATTACAGTGAAAACGCTTTTTTTATAATTTTCATGTTTAGCATCATACCACATTAAACAGACTAGATAATATATAAAATTTTAGGTCCTTAGATTTTTTAGTTTTGATGGTACCGTACTATTCTTAAAAAGGCAAGATAATTTGGGTGAGATTTACACGTCTGTTAAGGTTGAAAACTCTTTGTCAATGTTATCAACTTGTCATAGATATACAGAAAGGAGTGAATATATGAAAGTTATGGTCAAATGTTACACGTGCTACCTTAATTATGGTCATAGATTTTGATAAAAGTGATCAATTGAATGATTGAAAAATTGATAAAACTTATGAGATTCTTAATAATTATATGACATTTTAGTTAAACCAACGGGGCCTAAACCGGAAAAAAAAAAGTAAAGAAAATGACTGGTACCCGTTGGAATAGAATTTGTCCAAACAACTCTATATGCATAGATAATTGAATTTTCAACAAGAAGTGATCTTCTTGTTGACCATTGGAACATGGTGAAAAGGGCAAAGTTTGAGGTTCTTCTCACTCTTAATATTTTCTTTGATTTAGTAGAATTGTTAGGTGTCCACGTCAACATTCTGCCTTAGGCAAAATATATTTTTCTGATATAATTAAATTCAACTATAGTGACACAAGAAAGTGACTCTCTGTTTCTTTGCAATGTGGTTCATATCTTACCTTTTCTTGCTGGACAACATATATCATCACAACCCAAAGTAAAAGATAAGTCGCTTTCAATGATGTTGAAATATATGGATGAATTTTGATTTGAGTCGTTCCCATTTTTTCTTTGGATTCACCATTTGCATTTTAGTTCACGATGACGTGCTCTACGATATAAATTTTAAACGTTTTTATCATGATAAATTTCTTGTTCTCGAAGTCTAGTACTCTTTTTAACGATCATTGAAGTGCGGCAACAAATCTATTATTATTTTATATGACAAGGAAGCCAAGTGTCAAATGTGCTACAAATGACAAAAGTCAAGGTGCTAATAGATAACTTCCACAATGGGAAAAGAAAAGTTTTTGTAGAGTCTGACAGCTTGTTCAAGTATGTGTTGATACTAAATTTGGAGTAACCAAAACATACTAAAAAGATGTCAAAAAGGGTTATGATTTTGTTCTCATGTTTCTTGTTTGTATTATATTTGCAGTAGTGCTGTAAATGATTACATACAAGCAACTAGGAACCTGGCATGTGAGATTCTTGATTTAGTGGCTGAAGGGCTATCGGTGGAAGACAAATCCGTTTTAAGTCAACTCATTAGAGATGTAAATAGTGATTCATGCTTCAGAATTAATCACTATCCTTCAGTCAACATTAATTCCATGGAGGATTGGAACCCAGCTGGCCCCAAATTGTTTGAGCATTCAAAAACTCGTATTGGGTTTGGAGAACATTCCGATCCTCAGATATTGACAATTTTGAGATCCAACGATGTTGGTGGCCTTCAAATTTGTTCACGAGATGGTCTGTGGATCCCCGTTCCTCCAAACTCCAATCAATTTTGTGTGTTTGTAGGCGATGCCTTTCAGGTTAATACTATTTTCTATGCTTTAATTGACAAATGCAATTTGTTGTTAGCTTCTTGTTGTTGACATGAATTTTAATTTTATTGTCAAATGTAGGCTTTGACAAATGGAAGGTTTGAAAGCGTAAGACATAGGGTAGTTGCAAATGCAATTAAACCAAGAATGTCGATGATGTATTTTGCAGCTCCATCCCTAGATGCAAGCATATCTCCTTTGCCAGAAATGGTCTCTTTGCAAAATAAAGCTCTCTATCGTTCTTTTACTTGGGGCGAGTACAAGAAAACTGTGTATTCCTTACGATTGGCCGATCATCGTCTAGATCTATTCACAAACCAAGATAGTTGATTTAACATGACTTTTAAGTCGGTTTATCGAGTGCTAGTGTACCACATGCAATTAGGAGTAGGGCATTTAGGGTTGCACAAAGTTTACAAGGGTTAAGATATACGGGGAGGTAAATGTGTGATTCTAGGTTAGAAGACGGGGATTTTAATTTTTGCTCTCGTGTTGCCCCAATTTTGTTAATTAAATGAAGTTTTTTATCTGAAAATGGCATTCTTTCTATGCAAAAATAGTTCATGTGTTGACATAATAGTTCAAGCAATTTACGCTCCCATTTGTATATGATATAACCTAATTCCTAGTTTTAAAAAAAAGTATGAGAATTAAGATTCTAAGACTTATCTGATTACTCAATATAATAAGAATTACTAATTTTTTGTTTGATAGCACAATGAAGTTAAAAATTGATGTGACATTTGCCCAAACTTAGAAACACAATAATCTGTACATACAATCTCCATTCTATATTTTGAACTAGTACTTAGGTTATAATCGGTTTAATTTTTTTCGACTTTCAATTTCTTGAATCTTCGTCATGCTCCATTGAAAGACACTACTAACACGTGACGTGCTATCAAAAAATATAAAGGATTGATTGCTCACTTTCAAATGAGAATAAATAAAAATAAATAAATAAATATGATTTGAGATGTGATTATTAATATTTCATTTGCCCTACCTGTGCAGGCCCACCCCCACCAAAATAAGAGTATCTATCACAATTCCCATGATTCTAAACATGTTCTAAGGTCGATTTTTTTCCTACCAAATTGCCTTTTCCATTTTCAGGGTGGGCCTGTCATGATAAAATGGAGAACAATTAAGTACCATTATTATTATCATTTCTCCACAAGGGGACTCGTACTTCTACCAAATTAAGACAGCCTAATGTATAATTCATATTTTATGTTCATTAGTTGGAATCTTATCAACATACATATGTAGTACTAATTGTAATGATTACTTTCACGTCTAAATCTTAGCTACTGTTGTTGATTTACATCTTTGCGTGTGCTTAGCACTTCTTGGAGATTGTGGATGCACACAAGTAAAAAGCTATATTTTTATATTTCAAAAGTTGACAACTTTTCACACCGTCCATAAAACAAGTCATTATAATTTATGAATACTCTAGTGTGATTTCACGACTTTTCAATATTCAAAAGAGAAGATCTATTATCTAGGTCGATGAAATTGCACACGATTTTCACTTGACTTAAAACTAAAATAACAAAATCGTCAAATAACATTTCTTTTTAATTCAATTGAAAGTCGCATGCAATATTAATATTCAGTAAATAGATTGAGGATTTGAAAGCCCAAACTTAATTTTCCCTATATATAGTTAAATTACACAAGGCAAGGCAACATGAGCATTACGACTTCCCTTAATCAATTGCACAAACAATGGAATGGAAAATATTGAAGATGACAGCTATTTTATCCTATAAATAATGAGTAGCTGGAAAATATAGGACTATAATTAAAGCCCTTTTTAAATGATAGATATACAACTGTCCGACGCCATTGACTTGTTCTTAGATATATTTATTTTCTGCATGGATTAAAAGTTCAAATTCAATTTAACTAAAATGTTTACTGCATGAAGAAGCAAACAACGTATGATTGTGAAGATATATTATTTCCTATGCACTAATTACAGATCATGTTGTGGTTTACCTAATTGAGTAATTTTCCAATAATTCATTAGGTATCTTTCCCTAGCAAGTTAAACAAATGGCACACTGAATTCTTTTCCTTATCCTCAAAATTCAAATGGGTGGTTAAGAGTCTGGTGGTGATCATCTCATAAATGGGACAAAAGGTATGTTAAGATACATTTCTGTCTGTCTGTCTGTCTATATATATATCCGTATTTTTTAGGTTAGGGTATATTAATTGGGAGTGTAATGGCATCATTAGTATTACTGGTAGAAGCTCTTCTTGGAAGATTTCGCCACGAAATTAATTTGCAGGTGGGTGAAGATGGAGCGCAAACACAGCAATACAGTAGCTATGGCCATGGACCACTGAGAAACACAGAGAGTTGGAGTTTACAAGAAGAGTTTCAGGCATGGAAAATTGCTGATAGTTGCATTTGGCCTTAAAAACTCGTGCTTTTTTTTTTTTTTAAATTTATTTTGGGTGCTTGACTTGTCATGTATATTTCTTTTGTAACTCTACTTAAAATTTCAATGTGTGTGTGTGTATCGTGTATGTAGCTAGTAGAAAATTACATGTTAAATGTATCAATTTCATTTTTATTTTTTTTTTGTTTTCATTTCATAAGTGACTTACAAATAAGTGATCAAACGTGAAGGAAAAAAAAAAACACTAATAAATACAGAAATGATCTATTTGATAAGTGAATTTTAGTGACTCCATAATTATTAATTGATGCAAAAGAATTAAGGTTCTTAATTTCAATTGATGAAAAGACTATTTTAATTTTGAGATATTATTGCTATAATTGGCCATTTTACAAAGTTGGCATTTAATTGATGATATGTATTGAAGACATGTTTTAGGCCCATAGACTATGTCTATTTCTATGAACAATGAAGTTTCGTAATTTACAACAAATTGAACATTAAAACACAACATTTTAGGCACGAGCTATTGGAGAAGTGCCAGACAAAAACCTTTTGGTGAAGGTGATAGTATGACCAAAATAAAAAATAATCAGAAATTTGGTAGGTTGAAATTTGGTTAATAATGGCGGCAGGAAGTAACCTAAAAAGGACATTATGGAGGGGCTATTTGGGGGAATTTCCATAATTTTCTGTTCAATAGATTTTAAAAAGGTAAATATATTTTATACTATAATTTTTTTTCTTACATCACATTTTAATTTCACTTAAAAGTTCTTAATATTTGTATGTTATAACAATTATATCTCTAATAAGTTTTCATGCTATTCTTATCCTCAAATTTTTCATTAATTAGCACATTTGATTAAAGTTTTATGTCCAAAAGTCACGTTGAAATGGCATAAAATAATTTATTTTTTATCATATTTTTTAAATAAACAAATAAATAAAAAGTGCTAAAAATATATTTTCCTTTCATTTCAAAGTATGAAAACAATTTTTTTTTTTTTTATAAATCATCATCAGAATGCGAATCGAAGGTTGAAGATATAATCCTAACAAAAAAAGCTAAGAAAATAATTGTTATAGTGAGCAAAGATTGATGAGTTTAACTGTAACTAAAATATAGTGTATTAAATAAAAATTGTCATGAAAATATAATCACCCTTTTAAAAATTACTTTTTTTGTTTGGAAGTATTTAACCACGACCAAACGCGAATATCCTCTTCTTCCGAGAGAGAGAGAGAGGGAAAAAAACCCTAATTTGTTTATCTATCCAAATTCAGCTCGCAAATTTGCTGCATTTTCTTCCAAAGTGGTCGGAGACAATGGCCGTAGACAAAGGGGTTCTTGAAAATGACGAATTCGTGTACAGAATCAGCACAGCTGAAGAGTGGGAGGACCTTCAGAGAAGCGAAGCTACATTTGGTGGAGATATCGACAAATCAACTGGTTGTATCCATCTTAGCAGGCTTCAGCAGGTGTCTTCCACTTTCTCTATCATAAAAACAATAATTGGACTCAGTTCGTCAAAGTGATAGCCTAAATTTTCACGTTATCTGGAATTTTTAGTTTTAAATTATGTTGTTTTATGATAATTGGGAATGGAGGAGTTTATTTGCTCTTGGATCTTCTGTATCATTACTTCTTCCACAGCATTGGGATAAATTTCCTTATTTCAGATTGCAGCACAAGTTTATGATATATTAAAGTTGCTATAGTGCTAAAAGATTGCTGATACAGAGAGCTTTGAGCACGAAATCACGAATCATTTTAACGTTCTGTTTCATTTTCGAAATCGGCATTTGACAGCTCATGCAGGATACGCTGGTGGTTCAGAATACTAAAAAAGTGGGCGCGGTCTAGAAAGATAGCATTAATGTTGTATTGTATTCAAATAGAGCTCAAGCTTATGACATTATAGTATAGCTCATACTGAAAACCATATTTAGTTAACCAATCTTTTTATTAACCTATTGACAGCTTAGTTGTTTGTTCCTCTTTAATTGGTATGATGAGGTAGCCTGTTTCTTAATTAGCAATTGTTAGTCAGTTCAATCACAGAGTTTGTGCATAATGATTTTCGGCAAATGATCAGAATTTTTTTGTGTGATGCTGCAATAAATTTATGGATATATTTCTTGGTCAATTAACAATCAAATTTTTTTTTCCCCTTCTATGATAATCTATTTGATCTCATTGTGTCATATCCTCTCTTTTATAGTTCAAAATAACTTGTAATTTATAGCATTTCTAAATTGTAGGTCCCATCGACTTTACATAACTTTTTCCTGAATGTTAAGGGAGATTTGTACCTACTCCAAGTTGCTGCTGTAAAGGTAATACCATAAACTGCTGAGCCATATTGCATTATAGCTGCATCAATGCAAGTCTCTCTAATTATCTGGACTGGACATAATTTAGGATTTGCATTACGAGAAGCTATATACCCATATGCTGTATCAGAAATTGTAGTCTTTCTTTAAGCATTTCTACATGAGTTGAGAAATGCCCAAATTGTCTATGATGGCTCCCTTCATGCTAGCGTGGCTTCACCACTGGTCTAACAATGATCATTTTCAATATCCTGATTGCACTCATTGTCGTTGCAGCTCGGAAAAGGATTGGTTTATGAAGCTGTTGGAAACTCCGATTTTTTCCCTCATTTCTATGGCCCATCTCGAAGTTTTAGTCCTCTTCCACTGGATGCCATCACAAAAGCAGAGAAGCTGATTCTATCTGATGGCAAATTCAGTTGCAGATTGCTGAACTGAATGGTGTCCATGTTTGTCATATGACCGTTGGTTTTATGCAGTGTATTTGTTGTGTTAAGTTACATAGTGAGGGATGATATGGAATGATTTGCTTCAGTTGATTTCAGCATTTCTTCTCTGTACCTTGAAAACATTGGGAATACATAAGCTTGTGACAATATTTTGGTGTCGATCCTGAGTATGTCTAATATTTGCAGGCCTTTCAGAATTAAGTGACGCGATCATTTATCAAGTCAACTATAGCTGCATGAGTGTGTATGAATTTGAATATAACTTAAAATCTAGGTCTTTTTACCACAGTACAACGCCTAAAGCAATATCAGGGAACGGGAACATGCAAATCAATAAGGAAAATTTGTGCACTGCTAGATAAAAATAATAAATAAAACAAGGATCTTGCCACATGAACATAAAGATTTATATAATATCGTATGACACTTTAGGTTTAAAATATAGTACTTTTTCATCCAATTTTTTTCCTCTACATCATTTTATGTAATTCTTTGTGTACTATTTTATGTACAAGTAGCATAATCCTTTCATAAAACAAAGTCTGCGAGAAATTTTTGAGAATTAAAAATTGGAAAAGGATTATCCACTTCACTGTAATTTCGCACAATGAGATCGGGTAGAAGGGTTTACTTGAAGATAGTAAAGGGGTCCATATCGTTTCATAGCAACTTGAAAGCGATTGGGTAGAAGGGTTTACTCGTATTGGAGATTGCTTTAATATTTTCTTCCTTTGATTTGGATACTGATTGCAGATTGGCTATATTATTATTTTTTGTTGTTTTCTTTTTTATTGGTCGAGAATAATATACATGTTGTTCGAGTTTGGTTAATAACTTAATATAGTTCAATTAGTCCATTGGAGTTTTTTTTTCTTATTCTTGGATGATATAAGGTAGCTTTGGTTGATTGTTATTTTCTATTGGACGTGAAACTGATTTATTTTTGATTTTGAGGTACTTGGCAAAATAGAATTTGTCGTGATTTAGGTAAAGCTTTTGTTGATAACTGATTACATAATTATTATAGAATTTTGATTCAACTAAATATTTTTTTTTCCTATACTATTTAACTTCGATCCAATAATTATTTGTTTCCTTTTATTTAAAATCACGAGCTCTTCAAATATTTGTCTCCGTGGAACAACTAACCTTCTACTTTTTCTTTGTTCCTCATGTTGAACTGGATTCAGATTTGTTAGTGAATCCGCAAAATAGCTACCATTAAAGAATTAAGATCTTGTCAAGAAAAAAATGACATTTTTGGTGATATTTTTACATTAATTTTCTGAAAGGGTTGTTTCCCATGTGCTCCATATGTGTAATTGTCATCTAGAACTTGAGATTTTTCATCCTGAGAATTCTGTTAACAAGTTCTTAGTCTGCTGATACACGGACTTGAGCTGACCCAGCTGATACCAAAACTACAGAAAATAAAAACTCCTTAACGTTATTGTTGAGCACTGAGTGAAGTTATTCTTATATGAACAGTTAATTCTTAAGTGGATGAGCTATATCTGAATGTTGATGAGAGGCAGATTAATGGAATGAAATGCATGACGCTGGAATTATTCATTTAAAACATAATGACCTTGGCCAGATTGTCAAAGAATATATACCAAATCAACATCACGTGACACTTGGTGACAAAATCAACAATGTGAAAGTATTTTGTGCCTCTCACAAGTTTCTCCAAATGTGAAATATATCAGTATCTGCATTAAATACACGTTTCTTTGTGCCTAAACAATACTACCTGAGAACTATATAAGTGTGCTGATTAGTGTGTTTAGTTTAGTTTTCTCACGAGTGAATAATATGGACGAGAAGCAAATCGGATTTCCCTCTACTTTACTCACTCTTATAATTTCTCTCTTCCTCCTCCCTTTTGTTCTTTCTCAGTGTAGTAGAAATCCAGTTATTTTCAACTTTGGCGACTCAAACTCTGATACTGGTGGGTATGCCGTTGCACTTGGATTAAACCTTGGAGATCCCGATGCACGCACCTTCTTCCATCAACCAACTGGCCGCTTATGTGATGGAAGATTAATCATCGATTTCCTATGTAAATTATTTCTTTTCATTTTGTTAACATGTTTCAGGCATTAGGTATATTAGTGAAAGGTATCAGATCATCTCCAATCATTCAGCAGCAACCAAAAAGCTTATCCCTCCCCATTTCCAGTATCTTAATACTATTCTTTAGTTTTATAAAGAGAGCACAAAAGGTATGACAAATATTATGTTTTGTATTTAGCTTAAGCATCATTTTAGTTAGTGTTATCACTGTCCACACGTGATTTAGAGGGGATTCTCAACTCTCCTCTCTCTGTTTTGTTTTTCCAATATCAATATTTGGTAGGTAATGCAAAGCTGGCTGTTTTACTTTATGGTAAAGCTAATATCCTGGACACTGCACTCTGTAACATGTGATATTCTCCCGATTTTTACTTCACAGGTGAAAGTCTGAATACCAATTATTTGACTCCTTATCTTGAGTCACTGGCACCCAATTTCACAACTGGAGCTAACTTTGCAATATGTGGCGCATCGACGCTCCCTAGTTCTGTTCCGTTCAGTTTACATATTCAATTTCGTGAGTTCAAACGTTTCCAGAACCGATCCTTAGAGCTTGGATCTAGAGGTATGATTATAACAGTGAGTGTCCTATGTAGAAACTCACTTGGCAGTTTACATTTTTTTTGATATAGAACAATTCATTAGGTTTCAAAAACTTACTTGGGGAGAAGGACTTCAAGAATGCAATTTACACGATCGACATTGGGCAAAATGATCTGGCAAAGGCCTTTTCCTACCTTTCATACGCTGATGTTGTTAAAAAGATACCTTCCTTCATTTCTGAAATTAGAGATGTTATGTTGGTGAGTCTTTTCTTTTTATTTAATAATCCTATTAAATTCTTAGCCTTCAAAGGTTTTTTTTTTTTTTTTAAAAAAATTGAATTCTAATACAGGGGATATATGAAGTGGGTGGGAGGAATTTCTGGGTGCATAACACAGGGCCACTGGGCTGTTTGCCTGCAAAACTTGCCACTAGAAACACCAATGCCAACGATTTCGATGAATATGGATGCATCAAGTCTCTTAATGAAGCTGCAAAAGCATATAACATGATGCTAAATGCACTATGTGAACAGCTACGATCGCAAACAAAAGGCGCCACTATTGTCTATGTGGATATCTACTCTATCAAGTATAATCTCATTTCCAATTCTGCGTCATACGGTGAGTTTTGTTTGTAAAATTCCAAATCTCCAAGTTATTGTCATTCTTGTTCAACTACTTAGTTGAGTGAGTATAAATAGGTTTTGAGAATCCTTTGATGGCATGTTGTGGATATGGTGGAGTGCCGTACAACTACAATGCCAACATTACATGCCGGAGCAGTGGATTCAGCTTATGTGAGGAAGGGACTCGTTATGTAAGCTGGGATGGAATTCATTACACAGAGGCTGCCAATGCACTTGTTGCCTCCAAAATACTCTCGACTGATTATTCTACTCCTCCCTTGAACTTTAACTACTTCTGCAGTGCTTAAGGCTTATTGTCTGAAGCAGTACACCAATTTAAATGCGCAATATTATTATTGACTTTGATAATCTCTTTCAAATACTCCTTTATATCTATAATATCGGAACTGCAGCCCCCTCTCTACTCGATCCACATTCAAGAATAGAATTTGCATCCCACCAACAAACTAGAATTTTATTTGACTTCAGTTAAAAATAAGTAAAAATTGAAAGTCAGCAAAAGATTTATACATTTCCAACTAGATTGATTTATTCAAAAATAATGTTGGAGTTCGGGAAGAACTTGTAACTGATGACGGCTTGGTTAAGGCCCTAGTTAGTTGTTGGTGTAAATGAAATTAATTTATGAGTTTCAGTTATGAATCCATGGACTTAAGTGTTATAAAATAGCTTGATACACAATTTACAGTAGTCACACTTGTATCTATATAAAATATATATTCCCCTGCTGCATTGATTTTAAGCATGGAAGTGAAAGGAAAAGGGTTCGACCTCGCATCCCCAATAATCACTATTAGTATTGTTCTTCGTCTGATTTTGAATATCGCATTTGTTGATTGTTGGTGCAAAAGAAAGCCAGTTATTTTCAATTTTGGTGACCCCAACTCTGATACGGGTGGTTATATGCTGTTACACGTGGAAAGCTGTGGAAAGGCCGTACCTCCAAGTCCTCCTCTATGAATTTAACCGACCGCTTATCAGATGGAAAACTGGTCTTAGATTTCCTTTGTAACCTCTGTATATGAATAATTGAATACAAATTGATATGAGTTTCAGACTTTTGTTTGATTATTCTACTGTCTCATTGCAGGCGAAAGTTTGAGAAGCAAGGTCTTAGATTTCCTTTGTAAGCTCAGTATATGAATAATTAAATACAAATTGATGTAAGTTTCAGACTTTTGTTTGATTATTCTACTGTCTCATTGCAGGCGAAAGTTTGAGAAGCAATTATCCAAGTCCTTATCTCGAATCTGTGGGATCAAACTGCAGCAATGGGGCTAATTTTGCAATTAATGGTTCTCTACTCTTCCTATATCGATTCCATTTAGTTTACACATTCAAGTTTCTTAGTTCAATCGATTCAAATCACGTTCTCTTGAATTAGCTGCTTCAGAAGGCAAGACAAATTAATTAGTATCTTGTGCATTTTTTCTACTTTTAGTGAGTTCCGATTTTATTAATAGGTGTTGAAAATTTGGTTGGTCGTGATGAGTACATGAATGCTATATACACAATTGACATTGGTCAGAATGACCTATGGGCAGCATTTCAGCACTTTTCATATGGTCAAGTTATTCCCAAAATTCCTTCTTTTATTTCTGAGAAATAGAAGATGCCATCTTGGTGTGTTTTATTCTCCCCTATATACTCTCTTGACAATGGTACATATGTTGGTGATCATCAATCACAGCACTTTGATTTCTTCATCCGAATTAATGCAGAATTTATTTGAAAAAGGCGCGAGGAATTTCTGGGTGCATAATACGTGGTCATTAGGTTGCTTGCCTGATGAAGTGCATAAGTAGTTAGAATTTATGATGAGATAGGATCTCAAAGCAAAAAAATGATTTCATGATAATTTCGGATCTGTCCGTTTTTCGCGAATTGCTAGTTTAATTCGGATTTTGGGCAGATTTTGTCGTTTAGGTCCTCAATTAAACGTTTTTGTCGTTTATGATAATTTTTATTTTGGTAATATTTTATTCAATAAAATTCGGATTCGTTTTCCGTTTGTTGGAGGACGATAAGGTAAGTTGTTATCTCGAATTTTTTCATTTATGGAAAAATATCATTTTTATTATTTATTTTTCGAATTTTGCTAGGAGTTTACTATTTAAAGCATTGTAAGCCATTTGAGGTCGCATTTTTGGGTTGAATAAAATTTTCTCGTGAGTTTTCTCATATTTGTGAGGATGTTCATCTTTCCTATAATCTTTCACTACGTCATTTGGTATCAGAGCCGAAGTCGTTCTTTCACCATGCCGCCAAGAGACGTCCAGAAGTCGTGAAGCCCCAGTATAGGAGGTACATAGACGTGATGATATTGCACAGCTACGTCAACAAGTAGAGTTACTGACACAGGAAATCGCTGTACTCATGCTACAACAACATGCGTTTTGGTCCAACCAGTTGAGGATTCTGATGATGAGAATCTGTTTGCACAACATGAGCATCCAATAGATCTGCCAGTCCGATGGA
>CAIGRS010240730.1:0-11650 GCA_903798395.1 Fraxinus floribunda
GAAAAGAAAAAAGAAAGAATGAAATTGGCAGAGACGTCGCCCAGCAAAACAGAAACTGTAGCCTCCAAAGTCAATTGCTGATTTTAACATTAAAACCTAGGAATTTTGCACCCTAAGTCCCTAGGTTAGCAAAAAGTAATTAAAATGGTCCAAAAGGTGGTGAATTTTGGAAATATTGCAGCCAGCCCTCCAGTAATTGCACAGCAGGTCCCCACACTATGAATTTGTACCATATGGTCCTTGGATTTTGATTTTCATTTCAATATTGCCCTCCATAAATTTCATCCAAGATCCTCCAACTTTTGGCCTTGTTCATTTTGGTCCCCAACTTCACATTTTTGTATGCTTTTAGTCCACTTTGGTGATTTTTACCTACAAAAGCCAACATTACCCAATTGTGAATAGAAATTCGCTCNAATAGAAATTCGCTCAAATAAATAAATAATAAGCTTGTTTATATATTAAATAAGTGTGTAAAAACACACTTATCAAGGATCACGATATGATGTAATCATAATAGGTACACCATGGAGTCGTACTATTTCTTGTATATACAAGACAGCAAACTGTTCCATTTTGAAGGTCATTTTAATGGGTAAAAAATGTGCAGACTTAGTTAGTCAATCTATTATTACCCAAATAGCGTCAAAACCCTTTGTCACCTTAGGCAAACCATACACAAAATCCATTGTAATCTGTTCCCTTTTCCATTCTGGAATTTGTAAAGGTTGTAACAACCCCGCTTGTCTTTGATGTTCTACTTTTACATGTTGACAGGTTAAGCATTTAGCTACAAATTCTGCAATTTTACGTTTCATACACGGCCGCCAATATAATGCTTTAACGTTGTGGTATAATTTGGTGGTTCTAGGGTGAGCAGTATAAGGAGTTGTATGTGCTTCGTATAGAATTTCATCCCATAATCCGTTTATATTTGGTACATATATTCGATGTTTATATAGAAGAATTCCCCGAACTGAAATACTATAATCGGTTTCCCACTTGCTAAGCTTTGTCAAATCATAGTAGCAAAAGAATCAATCTTTTAACCTTTTTTAATTTTCTCTATAATGTGAATTATAGTAAGAGCGGTTAATCGTTTTCTATTTGGTTTTTTTCTTCTAATCGGGAGCTTTCTCGATCTTCGTTTGATTGGTCAAAGGTTTCTTGGTGGGAAAGTTCTCTGCTTAATGTATCAACAACTACATTTGCTTTTCCTGGATGGTAACTAATGGTACAATCATAATCTTTGATTAACTACAACCATCTTCTTTGTCTCATATTCAACTCTTTTTGGGTAAAGAAGTACTTTAAGCTCTTATGATCTGTGAAGATCTCACATTTTTCTCCATAAAGAAAGTGGCGCCATATTTTGTGCGCAAACACAATGGCTGCCAATTCTAAATCATGTATAAGGTAGTTTAGTTCATAAGATGTCAATTGTCAAGATGCATATGCAATTACTTTACCATGTTGCATCAACACACAACCTAATCCATTTCTTGAGACATTACTATAAATCGTAAATTCTCCTGCTCCATCAGGAATAGTCAGAATGGGTGAAGTAGTAAGCCGTGTTTTAAGTTCTTGAAAACTCTTCTCGTATTCATTTGTCCATCTGAATGGAATATTTTGTCGTGTGAGTTGAGTCAAAGGAGAGGCGATCTTTGAGAAATTGTGTACAAACCGTCGAAAATACCCAGCTAGCCCAAGAAAACTGCGTACTTCAATATGCATAGTTGGTTGCGCCCATTTAAGAATCGCATCAATCTTACAAGGATCTACCGAGATTCCTTCTTTAGTGATGACGTGTCCTAAGAACACAACTTTTTCCAACCAAAATTCACATTTTGAAAATTTAGTATAAAGTTTCTTTTCTCGTAAAATCTGCAAGACTATACGAAGATGGTTTGCGTGATCATCTTGAGTTTTGAGTAAACCAAAATATCATCAATGAATATAATGACAAATTTGTCTAGATAGTCCTTAAAGATTCGATTCATTAGATTCATAGATACTGCTGATGCATTTGTTAGTCCAAACGACATTACAAGAAATTCAAAATGCCAATAACGAGTACGAAATGCGGACTTTGGAACGTCTTCCTTTTTAATCTTCAATTGATGGTATCCAAACCGTAAATCAATTTTCAAGAAAATCACATAACCTTGTAGTTGATCCAATAGATCATCAATATAGGGTAGTGGGTACTTGTTTTAAATAGTGATCTTATTAAGTTCTCAATAATCAATACAAAGTCGTAAGGATCCATCTTTCTTTTTAACAAAAAGAACTGGAGCACCCCACGGAGATGTGCTTGGTTAGATGAATCCTCGATTTAGCAAGTCATCTATTTGACTTCTTAATTCCTTAAGTTCAGAGGGGGGCATTCGGTATGGAGCTTTGGATATAGGATAAGTACCTGGTTGTATCTCTATGCCGAATTCAATTTCCCGATCTGGTGGCAGCCCAGCTAAGTCCTCAAGAAATACATCCTCAAATTCCTGGACAACAGTTAATGATGATGGGGTAATAGCTTTGTCCACATTTAGTTGGTACATACTTACCTAATACCCAGAATGTCTTTGAGTTAAAAGCTTGGTAGCTTTAGTTGCTGAAATTATAATTCTAGATGTTTTCTCAGGTACTAGAAAGGATATGATGTTTTTACCTAGAAGCTTCAATGTTTTGGACTTACAATCAATTAAAGCCTCATAGGTGGTTACCCAATCTATGCCTAATATAATATCAAAATCATAGAAATCAAGTAGGATAAGATTTGCTGGAAGTTTCATATGCTCAACATACAACCTAGCCTTTGGGAAAATAAATTTTGTATAGCGATTTGGTCCACAAGGAGTAACGATGTTCATATTATGTGGTACTAAAGTTGGTTCCGTGTTTAGTTTATGCAAAAATTTCATGGATATGAAGGAATGAGTGGCACTTGGATCAAATAGGATAAGAGCAGGTATAGCATAGACATACGTCGTACCTGTAACAACTTTCGCATCTTCAACAATTTCAGGTTGTACCATTTCAAATACTCTAACTACTAGAGGACTCGATTTCTGCTGATTTTTCCTTTTGTTGTTTGGACAATCCTTTATCAAATGGCCCTTGTTTCCGCAACAAAAAACAATCCAAGTTTAATTTGACAAAGCCCACTGTGGAATTTTCCACAATAAGGACATGGTGTAGGCATTGTCCCCTTGGATTTGTCTTCTATTCGAAACTTTTTATTTGGAAACCAATGAGCATTTCTGCCAATCCTAGTACTTTCAGGGTTACCATTACAATGCCTATTGTTTGAGGTTTTCATTTCTCGGGCTTGAGTGATTTTGGCCTCTGCTTGTTCTACCACTAATGCCTTATCTATTACCATAGAAAAATTCAAGCTTTGAATTCCTGACATCTGTACATCTCGTGCCAATTCATGTTTTAGCCCTCCAATGAAACGATCAATTTTTACTTCACTAGTAAGGGTCACGTGAGTTGCAAAACGTGATAATTCTTCGAACTTCGTAATGTATTCAGATACAATCATTGATTCTTGTTTTAAAAATAGAAATTCATTTAACTTTTGTTGTCTGGCTGTAGAAGAGAAATATTTTGCTCGAAACTTTTCGCAAAAGGTTTCCCAGGTCATGTCTTGAGCTTTTCCAATGCTGGTTAAGGTATCCCACCAATGTCCAGCTTTTCCCCTTAACATAAATGATGCACATATAACCTTTTCGGATTCCGGAATATGTTCATATGTAAACGTACGTTCCATGGTACGAATCCGATTTTTCGCTTCAATTGGATCCTTCGCATCTTCAAATACCGAGGGTTTTAATCGTTGAAAACGATTACTGGTATCATTTTCTTTTTTGATTCGGGAAGATTCTTCATTGGAAGTATAATTATTGATTAGTTGATTTATCTGTCGAGCTTGACGTCGTACTAATCAAGTCAAATGTTCAATTGATGCAATGTTATATCACTTTGACTATTCTCAGACATTTCATGGCCTATTGTAAAACAACAATGTCCGTTACTAATTTATAATTTTTTATTCAATTTGGTGTCTATATGAAGCATTGTACTTATGTTTATACCTTCTCAAAATTTTCACTTTGTTTTTCTTTTTCCAACCTCTTAGAACAATTTAAAAATTTCACATAAAATATAAGACTTAACTGGTGAATGGACGCTAGAAGACGAAAGTTGCATGTATATCATGTCACAAGATTGAGTTTAAAACCTTTGCTCTGATACAAAAATTGTAAGCTCCCAATCTTGTCATTTACTTTGTCACTCATCCGGCGTCTTGCTTCTTGAGGAAAAAGTTAGGGCATCCATCTTGTGGAAGAGTAACCTTAAATGAAGAGAGCTATAGGGCTTTCAATGGGGTTTTAAGTGGTGGCAAATAAGATTAAGTCCTTGTTTGAGGCTCATTTTTTTTTTGTTTAACTCATTTTCAATCATCCATTCTCCTATTAAAATAATCTGCACGTAAATCTAAAAATTTTCATACTTTTTAAGACTCACTATTAAAAAATTTGTACTCCCGATTAGTGGGGCTTAAACATAACATAACTATGGATATGGGGTTCCATTGGTTCCCTCTTATAGGATGTATTTCCCCCACATTCAATACTTTGGATAGAGTGATTGATCTTATCACTAAGGATAGATAGTGAGATGCATATTGAATTAATGGTTCAGTTTTAACAATGTTATACGAATATTTTATATATTATATTGAATATGTAACTCAGATTTCGACGCTGGATTGTATTTTGAATGAAAATGAATTAAAATGATCAAAATTGATAATTGGAATTCGGAGCAGCAAATGAGCACCCAAGCACCCAAACGGAGCACCTAAGCGCCAAGAAATGAATTTTGGACTTGAAATTCAATGCCTGAGTGCCATTGAAAGTGCTAACCGTCGCTTGCTTCGTGCTAGCTTTATGCTCGAGCGTCGTGCGGTGCTCAACTGCCACTTGGCTGCCACTTGAGCGGCATTGTTATTCGAAAATATTTCTTTCTTTATTTTTGGCTTGTTTTTAATCTTCTTCCCAATCATAATATATTGTTTTGGGTCCTATATATAGTCCACGAATTGTAAGACTTTCGTATAACTTTGTATGAGTTAGAATTAAGTTAAAAATACAATATTTTGTATTCTTTCTCAATATTAATAAATTCATCATTCCTCCGCCAATTGTTCTTGTGTTATGACTGTTACTTTATATTGTGCCATATAATTTCGTCTTTTGTTCATAACAAATAGTATCAGAGCTTAAAGTTTGATTTGTTCTGGCTTTTTGTTCTTGTGATGACAACTATTAAGTATGACATTCCACTTTTAGGTCGCAGCACTAGATTTTCGTTGCAGCATGTGAAGATGTGAGCAGTGTTCACTAAGATGGATTTAAACAACTCTTTGTTGGGATTTGACAGGATGCCCTCAAATTGATCGATGGAGGAGAAACAACGTAAATATTGAAAAGCCCTTTCTCAAATTCATCTTCATCTTTCGAATCACATTCTTTAATATATTTTGAAGGAAAAAACCCCAATTGCATTATGGTTGAAGTTGGAGTAATTGTGCATGATTAATAGTCAAACTAGCAAATTGCATCTGAAACAACTTTTGTATTCTCATCGTATGATAGAAGGTACATTCTTAAAAATTTACCTTGCTATCTTTAAAAAAATTGTCGTTGATTCGAAAACCTTGGAGGTTAAGTATGATGAAAAGAATTTGGGATTGATTTTGTTGTGTTTGTTATCCGCTTCATATATGTCGTTTAGATACACGATATTATATATTCGTGATACTCTCATCGTTGAAGAAGTTTATGATGCTTTATTTTTAAATGAGAATATGAAGCACCTTGTTTGATCTGAGGCTCAAGGAGGAGGTCTTGTTGTTCACAATAGTTATGAGAGGGGCAATTCTAAGTTTAACTTTGGTAATGAAGTTTATAACTATTACAAGAAGAATGGACACACAAAAAAGGATTGTTACAAGTTGAAAAATAGAGAAAATTGGCTGCAATGAAGAAATGAAAGCAACCAAAAACTTCAAATGAAGCCTATGTTGTAGAGAGCTGTTTGAGTGATGAAATTTTGGTTATTTCTAACTGTGATTCCAAACTTGACGATGATTGAATTCATGATACAGCTTGCCACTTTTCATATGCGTCCCAATCGAGATTTGTTTTCAACATAAGAAGAAGTTTTGAAAGGTGTTGTAGTTATAGGCAACAACATACCCTATAAAGTTGTTATTGGAAGGGTCAAACTTAAGATGTTGATGGGATGGTCAGAACACTTAATGCAATGAGATGCGTTTCAGATTTAAAAAGAAATCTTATTTCTTTGATCACTTTTAATTCAAAAGGGTACAAATTCATTGGTGAAAGTATAGTCTTGAGGGTTTGTAAATATGTCAATGTTGTATTGCGGGGACAAAGAAAGTCCCAGTTGTATATTTTGTAAGATTGTGCAGAATCTTTAAAGATCAATCAATAGAGATTTAGTACTTTGGTGGATGTACAGTTTGGTACAGTATCGTTGGAATTTTATTTGGTGTCCATTTTGAAAAATACATCTCAATCGAGTTTAGAGATTATAGATAATGCTGCTTTGCCGCAGCCACCATCAGTGGTATCATTGTATTCAATTGCTAGAGATAGATTCGAAAGAAATATTAGCCTCCACATAGGTACAGAAAAGTTGATTTAGTGGCGTGTGCATTGAGTGTGGTTGAAGGCATTGAATTTGGCAAATAACCTTTAACAAGAGTATTTGGCTATGTTGATTCTATTTTAGAGCATGTTTCAGCCTTATTTGGTAACTTTTGAGTTATTTGTGATTTTATCACAAATTTTGGGAACCTGAGTAATTCTATTGAGTAGTGCTTGAATTCAGTTAATTGGATTTGTCCCAGTTGGACTTTGTAGAAAATGAGGAGAATTTCTGTTAGAGAAGTTTTTGGAGTGAAAAGCTATTGGCTTATTCCATGCAGCGGAATTGGTCTCCAAATGGGAAATTTTTTAAGTTTGTTAATTGTAGTGAAATTTGTGCCAATGTGGAGACTTGTTGAATATGTGACCCATATTTCGATGTTTGATCGTATTTTGGTTGAAAAAGGAGTTAAATATGGGTCAAAGTTGGTAATTGGAGTTTGGAGCTACAAATGGGCGCTTGTGCACCTAAATGGGGCGCCTAGGTGCTTAGAAATTTGGACCCGAAACTTAGTGTTTGAGCGCTATTGAAAGCGCCAGCCTATCGCTCGCTTAGCGCTAGCTTTACGATCAAGCACCACATGGCTCTCAATTAGCGCTAGATGTCACTCGAGTGGCAGGCTGGCAGTGTTATTCTGGAAATATTAATTTCCTTATTTTTGGCTATTTTTTATCATCTTTCCAACCATAATATATTCTTTTGGATCCTATATATAGTCCACGAATTGTATGGCTTTCATATGACTTTGTATGAGTTAGAATCAAGTTAGAAACACAATATTTTGTATTCTTTCTCCATATTAATAAATTCTTCATTCATCTACTAATCGTTCTTTTGTTGTAATTGCCACTTCATATTGTACCATATAATGTAGCCTTCTATTCTTAACATATTCCTCTCGATCAAAAAACGATGCGGATAAATTTATATGGCATTATTATAAGTATGGCACTTGTACAGTCCAAAGTGGATACCGAGACCTCTAAGGTGAAGGACCCAAGGAAGACTTCAGCGGTACTAGGACAAAGTAAGTTAGCTTGAAAGTTGAATGTTCTTCCAAGGTGAGAATTCTTTTATGGATTCATTTCACAAGCATTGCCAATAAGGGTGTATCTCACTCAGTAGAAAACATAAGTGGATTGAGTGGCTTATATTTAAGGTGTGGTGAGATTGAGAGCAGCTTTATTCCTTTGCATGGCCTATAAAAGGGTTTATGTTCTTTTGGGGATGTAGGGAAAGGAGATTCAAGACGTGTGGAATCACCAGGTTGGGTTGGGGTTGAGATGTAGGGTGAGTTGGGGAGGATAGGGTGTGTGTTGTGGGTGCTATATGGTGATTAGGGTGCTTCATAGGAGGCGACACCTCTCGGATGTGGATGGAGAAGTGACTGAGAGAATTTATATGGCTGAAGTGGAAGGGAGGGTGATAGTGAGATAGTTGGTAGGTCAGGGAAGAGGATGGAAGGTGACCTGGTGGCAGCCTTCAGGGGTAAATAGGCTAAAGTCAACACTGACGTGGGAAAGAGGAAGAGGCCATGTTTCTTACTTTCATCGGAGTTAGGACTGTGGTGAGGGATCATGAAGAGTGTATGGTGGGAATCATGTCTATGAGGATTGCGGGCTAATTCTCTGAAGCTGGTGTGGAAGGGTGGCATTGAGGGAAGGATTTTTGTTTGCACAATTGAACAGATTGTAGTTGTGGGCTATGTACTGAATGAGATTCTCTTAGTACGGTGCAACATTTGGCGATGGATCTTTAGTTTGAGCCTCTTCATGGTTTATTTGATCTTTTGAATGAAGTTAGCCACGGCTCATTCGCTCTTTCCTCGAGAGGGGAATCTAGTGGCCCATGGGTTGATGTCTTGCCAATTCACATCAATTGTCATTTTTTGGTCAAGTTGTATTCCTCATTTTCTTGCATATATTGTTTTGGATGATTCTTTAGTATAGTCCCTATTTGGTTCAGCTAAAAAATTGAATTAAAATATAAGTCGCGATCAACAATTAATTTTAATTATACATTTTATTGAATTCACAAATTTTTAACTTTACATTTTATTAACTTTATCAAAATCTACTAAAAAATTTATTTTTATCTAAATCAAACAGGGACATAATTAACTTATTCATTAAAAAATATAAACAATAAAGGAAAATCATTCCCGACCTTCTAAGGACATGTTCAAATCTCATTTTTTTGTGTAGAATGCATTTTGAAATAGTAGATCGATGAAAAATGTGTATTTAAAAATGAAGAAAAAGTTTTTCGATTGCATGTAATATTATTTTATTGAAAAATTGGTGGTTGAAAAAAACAAAGAGAAAAATGTATTTTTTAAAAAATGGGGATCAAACGAGGGCTAAATATAGAAGCGAATGGGCTTAAAACTCATGAAAATTTGGTTTTCACAAAGTTGAGGTCTTCAATTATCTAATTGGTCCCAATTTGGAAAGATTCCTAAGAAGGCGTTTAGTTTGCCATTTCCAAGCAATTTTAAGTTTCCATTTTTTTCAAAACATCCAAAACTTTTTTGATTTGGGTGAAAATACATTATGCTACTTGTACAAATGTGATTTACAAAAGTGTGTTGAGAAAATGATGTGACAAAATTTAGGTCATTGATGTCAAAAACTATTTTTCAAATTAGATTTTGGTATTGATTAAAATTAGATTTTAATTTAAGTCAAAATCAAACAATCAATATTAATAACATATTTCATTGGTCCCACAACTACTCAACCACACATTCCATCAATTTATATCAAAATCTACTAAAAAACTAGTTTTAATCTCCACAAAACAAGAGCTAAATTCAAAACATATTTTTAATGTTTTAGTGTTTCATTAAAAACGTTGAAAACACTCAAAATATTGAAAATAAGCATTTAAATAAAATTTTGTAAATTTAAAATTCTAAAATTTAAAATTTTAAAAAAAGTCGAAAAAAAAATCTGGAAAAAGAAGACTCTAAAAAAATAAATCTGAGAAAATCTAGAAAAATATAAATTCGAAAAAATATAAAAATAAAAATAGTCGAGCTGCCTCTTAGTGATTATTTAAGTAAAAATTTTAAAAATAAGTTTAGTCAAACCACCTAATAAAAACCTACCAAACTAAAGCAGAATAACAAAGCCCATGTTTGGTTTGAATTGAAATTCAATTAAAATTTCAAATCAAATTGAACAATTAATTTAAAACACACATTTCATGAGATCCACAACTTTTTAACCACATATTTCATAAACTTTTATCAAAATTTACTAGAAATCTGATTTTAATCGCTACGAAACAAGAGCTAAATGTGAGCCATTCCTTAAGATTTGACTGGGAACAGGATAATTCAAAAACAATACAATTTTTATTGACTTTTTTTTCTAAAAAAATAATATTTGTTAAATGACTTTTGTATATTATTATCTAAATTAGACATCAAAATTGATTTAGAAAGTTCCCGTATTGGAATTTAACATAGCCCACCAAAATTGGAAGCCCACTTCTGTGGACTATTTCTCTGTGGGCGTGGGGGCTGCTACGGTCTAAATTGGCAAGTAATCGATTTCGATTTTTTACTCTCTTTATTGAGGGCACCTTTGTAAAATGAACACTAATATCATAGAAACATAGTCTATCCTATGTTTGGTGAGGGATTAAAGTCATAAATATATTGATAAATTTGATGAAATATACGATTGAAAAATTGTGAATCTCGTGATATATGTGTCAAAAATTAATTGTTAATTTTAACTTAAATTAAAATTTAGATTTCAATCCCTATCAAACAAGTACATAAACTTGAAACATTTTATTTAAAGATAAAGAAATCAAAAGTTACAAATCAAGATTTTTAGCTAATGTTTGAACTCCATTATGAAAAAAAAAAAAATTCATTTTTTTAACTTAATTTCAATCATATATTCTTCTGATAAATTAATTTTGCATGTATTCTCCCGAAAAAACAAGGCTCAAACTATGGGTTCATTTGGTTGAACTTTTGAAAAGTCAAAAATTGCTTATGAATCTAAAAAATTGCTTTTGAACGTATTTGAATAATTTTTTGAAAGTGTTGTGTTTGACTAGAAGAGCTTTTAGATTAAGTGATATGAAAAAAAAAATTTCTACAAAAATCAAAAACAAAAGTAGGAGTCTGCAAATGAACCTTATATATATAAGGATTAATATGATTGAGTAAAAAAGACGTGTAAAAATTTAATTGATCATATTTATAGTGTTAATTTGAGTTTATCGAACTCGTATAACTAGATTTTGGGGTGAACTATGCCAACAACGCGGCTTAGGTCATGTAATAAATTCATGGGACAATTGTAACAGTTGTATCAAACCTTTCATTTAGTAGCAGATATTGTTCAAACATTTCATTTGTGCCAATGTAGCAGCCGATGTCCAGACAGATGATTTCTGTGAGTTTGATCGTTAGTTGACCAAATAATTGATCTTGACAATTTTGATTAATTCTAAAAGGTTAAATTGATAACTTTACATTTTTTTTATAATAAAATAACTATAATCAAACAATTAAAATTAAAAATCAAAAACCAATTTCTTCTTCTCCATCCACACCACACATTAGGGATGGCCGTGGGTTGGTTCGGTTCGGATTTTTTCGGTTCCAAAATTTTCGGGTATTTAATAAATGGAACCGTCGAGTCCAAATATAATTATGGAACCATTCGGGTTCGGTTCCGTTCCGTTCGGTTTCATGCCATAATTAATTTTTTTTAACATTTACAACAACACTACATAAATACTAATGACATTTCATTCGTAACTTTTACAAATTAACATAGCATAATTAATAAACACATAAATAACAAGATGTTCAATAAGATTGATTCAATTAACACAAATACCAAAAATTAGATATTAATATTAAAATATCGATGATCCA
>CAIGRS010240745.1:0-13965 GCA_903798395.1 Fraxinus floribunda
ATACCTCCTTAAAAACAATGGATGACTTAAGCCCTGGGAATAGTTTTTTCTCAAGCCTGCTAATTATTTTTTCTGCCACAAGTTCCTTCTTTGCCTCATAATCCTTGCGGGAAAGACCCTGAAAGGAAAATGCCATTTCAATATTTTGTTGAAAAATAAACAAAGAAAACATTGATTAACAAAAGATAACCATTTTACAGTAAAATATCAAGTAATTGTACCTCCCAGTCTTCTATGGAAGAAGTTGTAAAAATGTGAAGAATATGGTTCCCCTCTGGAGCTAATGACGAATCAAGAACAGTTGGGATGCTCAAGAATATACTTCCATATGACTTTTCTAAATTCTTCCAATCATCCTATACTCAAGGAAAGAGAGATTTGAATCCAACGGGGGAAAAATTATGTAAAATAGAAAAGCAATCACCCTTTCAAATCCTCTGAAATTGCCACAGTACCTCAAGGATGAAATGGTGACAATCTGTGTCTGGTGGCAAAACATCAGCTTTAACTGCCATGTGAATAGAAAGAAAGGATGGCGCTTTAACATATGCCTTTTGGAATCTTTCTTCCTCTTCAGGAAGATCTTCCTTTTTCAGGAGCTTGCCTACAAAATTTATAAATTTAACATGATCGGCAACTTTCTAAGACGATGAAAGAAAATTGTGCATCAAACAGAAGTGTAGGACGTGATCAAATATTTCGTGAAAATTTGGAAGGTTTCTGAAAATTAACCAAAAGTATCCCATCTAGTAGCATTGGATATAATGGTTTTAGCATAAAACTGCCTTCCATCTGACAGCTTCACCCCCACCTACAAGAAAAGTGGTACAATATATTATATTTTCATGCTTTAATGATCAAATAAGACGGGGAAATGAAAATACTGCCGATGAGGACCCGAATGGCACTTGAACTCACAGCTTTTCCATTTTGAAGGATAATATTTGTTACATTTGCTTTGTAAAGTATCTCACTCCCCTGATTAACCAACCCTTTTGCTAATGACTTTGCAATTTCTCCAACTCCACCGACAGGGTAGTTGATTCCCCCGAAATGTCTGTCGCACAAAACCTATGGTAAAGAATGTGTAAGAAAAAAAATACATGGATAAAAATGTAAATGGAAGGAAAGCTAATAAACTAGATTACCATCCCTGCATTGATCATTGGTGTCTGCATGGAATTCACTGTACTCACAATGAAACACTGCCAATAAAACCCACAAAATTGATTTCTACAGCTGAAGAAGGCAAGTCATAGTGCCCAAGTCCAAAAACTTAGAAAATATAATTAACTGTATTACAACCTACCTCTGCATCAATGAAGGATAGCAACTGCGGATCCTTTATATAATTTCTAGCTATGGCACCCGCATTCTGGGGCAAATAGTAGGCTGAGATGAAAGTCAAAAGCATCCATCAAAATAAAGATGTAAGCAAGCTGCAGTTTGAGGTACAAAGATTCGAGCATTAACCGAAGTGGAATTGAAATAAAGGATATCCAACTTATTAGGGTATACCATCTGTGGGTTTGGATGAGTTTGAAATGTTTAAGTATCACACATATAAGGTTGAAACTTACATCCCCAATGCATAAAATGAAAAAGTGATCACATGTTTGAAATGCAGAAACTTTCCCGAGTTTGTAGTGTTTAATACTAGTATATCCAACAATATTATAGTCATACATGACATTTTTTCCTTTGATAAGTAGTTACTTGCAATTGGGGGGTGCACCCATGTACAAAAACCAGTTAGTATCTCTATCTACACAAGAAAAACCTCTCCGAAGGAGTCCTGGGATTGGACTACAATTAGCAAAAGAATGAAGACCTAAATAAGATAGGCTTAAGTTGAAGTCAAGTGATTAGATCCCATCAATTGATTAATCTTTTGAACCACTATAGTGATTTTACTTAATACATGTTTTCTTTTATTCCAAGCTTGTTTAGCTGCTTTACATATAACATATCAAGTTATATGGACTCACCTTCATGAATGCGCAAGACCTTGTTATCAGGGAAAAAAGATAAACTAACTAGAAATTTGTAAAGAAAAGGACAAATGGAAAAATGAAAAACAGAAATTGCCCCACTCGGTGGACTCTTTGATCTTGTAAAACCTTTTTGTAGCTTGGGGATAAACAGAGTAAAAGAAAAGAAAGTCATCAGTATCATTGTATGATGCTTGACATTATGATCTTTGCAGTAGAAATATAAAAGAACACAGGTGGCTATTAATTACCAAGGGTCAAGCATTCCAGGGGCTTCTTAAAAAACTGTCCAAAAAGGTAGATTGGCTCCTCCAGGGATTTCAGTTCCAGTGAGTTCAAGGCATTGAAGATCTACCCTAGACATGTTCAAGTTATCAATGAATTCGGTTCGATCGAGGTAAAGATTCAAGAGGAAGCTTCAATCACCTCAATAAAAACAAACCTTCCAGCATACTCCATAGAATCCGAGAATCCCATTTTTTTCATGGGGAAATTTGCTGACAAGTTCATCAACAAAATCACTATATTCTCTATGGACTAGGACTGAGAGGCCATTTGGTAGATGGTAATGAACCGTTGTTGGATCAGGTATAACTTGCATTCTACTTCCAACCGCTGCCAATGCTTGTGTAATCAAATTTAGATTTCCCTGAGATATATATATAACAGATTCAGATCTAAAGATTGAGAGAAAAACAATCCAAGAATAATAAACAAACATCCCGGATGAAGCATTGTAAACAAAACAGAAAGAATAATGTAAAAAAAACATCTCGAAGGAAAGATAAAGACACTGCTGTTTATGATTTTGTATTGAACAAAAAACCAGATATGCTAATTATTCCCTTCGTGAAAATGTTGCATGCCAGAGTAATACAATGCACAGATAAGTCTGCAAAGTGTGGCAGAACATATAAATACTCCAACATTTTCACATTTTTCTTTAGATGTTTATTATTCATTCAGAAGCCTTCCAACATATTCAACATCTCATTTATCTCTAAAAGCACGAAAGCAAAAATATCTTGAAGAATTATGCAAGAGCAACCACCAACCAAGCATAGAATACTAAAGTTAATATTTGCATTCTTTAGTTTCCATAACCAATAAGAGGTCTCTAATAATGATTTAAAGAGAATATCCAGAGAACACACAGTTTTTTCTTTCAGTGGCATGTATTGTTATAAATTTCTAATAGATCAAACAATGTTCCCATTTACACTAGTTTCTGCTTGGAATACAACTAATTTGACCAGGGTAAAAACTGCATTTCATTCCTCTATTACTCTTAAACCACATCATCTAAAAGCTTAAGCTATAAGTGAGGGAATACATTTATTTTTTTTAAAACTGCCCTCAACACCCCCCTCACAAGTAGGGCAACTTCATTTTCCATCAAAAGCGACAAATGAAACAATACAGTTGAGTGCTTTGATACTGCATTACACTACCTCATTCAAAAGTTCAAGTTTTAAGAGAGAGTACATTTATTTAATTTAGTCTTCAACAAGCACTCATAAGCTATAAAGAGGCGTGTATATAAGCTATATATAACCATTAAACAACTAACCTTATCGCTGAAACCGAACATAACAGATGAGCCAACATCAAATTTGAATCCGTCCCTCTCGTAAAAGCCTGAACTCCCTCCAGGAATCACATACTTCTCCAGAACTAAAACCTTAGCTCCCTTAACTGCCAGCTGCGTCGCTGCCACCAGCCCTCCCATCCCCGAACCAATGACAATGGTATCATAGTGATTAGAATTACTGTCGGCTTCGATAAAGCTATTATCGCTCTCCATTACTTTATCTACACCCACCATTGATTTTAACCTAAAAAGGTCTCTTTTTCTTTGTGTAGCCCTGTAGAAACCATAGTCCAAGCCTTCAAGCTGGTGATTACTAAACTTTTGTGTGTTTAAAGGATCAAAACAGAAAATTCCCTCTTTTCTACACTTGAGTTTTTCATTGCTCGCAGGGTCAATCTTGAAGTTACTGAATAACTGAGAACTACAAAACCCAAAATTCAGAGCACCCATTTTGCAATTATCAGTAACAGGTATACTCGGCGGTTAAAAAGTAAGCTTTTGGAATTACCGAGAAAGTGCGTAGTCAAGAAACTCAATTCTGGTTTCTTGAACTATTGAAAGACCGGTGCTTTAGAGAGTATAGAAAGTGAGTATTCAAGAACCCAATTCTGGTTTATCGAAACAATTGATAAGACTTCTGAGAATGAAGAAAGCGAATGTTCAAGAACCCAAATTCTGGTGTGCTGAACCTATTGAAACACAGCTGCTCTGGAGGGTAAAGAGCTAGAGAAAAGTTGATGTTGGATTCAAGAGCACCCACCAGAGTAGATGTGTTGGGAAGAGGATGGGGCACTGGGTGTGGCCTGTGGGTGAGAGAGAGGATCAACTTTTGTAGGTATTTGGCATTTTGAGCTTTAGATTATTGGGAGAGCAAAAAAGTGCCGCTAATGGATTAGCATCATTCTAGTCCATGATACCTTTTGAGATGAGACAAATTGGATGATGATCGAGTAAAAAACAGGTTTTAAACTATTGCTCGATAAAGGTCTACTCCTAATTCCTTCCGACCTTCCCTGACCTTGACGGTCCCACTCTTGACTCTACGTTCTCGTTTGTTTCACATTTTTCCTCCAACTGGTACTAGTTATTTCTCCATGACTTCCATCCATTTTCGACCATTTCATGTTATTATCACATTAGAAATAACATAAATATGTTGAGAAAATGTGAACATGTCATAATAATGTCATTTGTCATGATCGGGGCAAAAATTTACAGAACAAAAAATTATAAATAAACAAGCAGATTTAGCCATTGTTTGAGCTTCGTTCTATTAAAAACATTTTTCTTTTCAAACTCATTTTTAGTTACGTATTTTTCCAATAAAATGAATTTATACATAAACCCAAGTTTTTTCTACTATTACAAATCTATTTTTTTTAAAAAATGGAAATCAAACACACCCTTAAAACTATTGTTTTTCCTATGTAAAAAATTCAACATACAACCGATTTTCCTATAAAACCATGCAGTGATTAAAATGTTTAAACCAACCATTGGCATAGCTGTAGGGATGCATTTTGCAGGAAATTTCACCTTAAATTGATAAGGTTTTAATTGAAGTTTTTCCCTTTTTCAGGTAGTTATGTGAACCTTTTTCAGTGTGGTATATTTTATAAGGAGCATAGATGGCTTGAACAATATCCAATACTACATCGACTCTAATTTCACCCGAAATTGTTGTGAGTTTTTACTCATTCCAACTATTTCGAATTTGGGAGACAATCTCTTTTTGTTAGAACCAAATTCGAAGCCCAACTTAAATTGGTTGTACATGTTCGAGCAAGGGTAGATGTTGGCCGTAGTGGGCTTTAGCAGTTTAGATTTGCATGAAATCAAGGATTTTGCATCACCTTGAATCTAAGTAATGAAGTAATAATTTAAACTTTCAAACAATCGACTTCATAGTAAAATTACACTTTTCACAATGTTTATGAATAAACAAATTATATTTTTGGTAACTAAATAAATATAAATGCTAACATTAACTCGTGGTACTACTATCAACATAATTGCATCGAAAATATAGATCTTGAAATGTCCAAATTTCACTGAAAGTGTTCGATGATTGTTCGAGCAAGAGAACCTAGTCTAAGTTCTAAAATATTAAAAAGTTGATACTTTGTGTGTATGTCCAAGGATCAATTTAGGTGGCATAAATAGGTTCTCATCGAATATACTTCACCTTTTTAAGGTAACTATGTTCCTAACTCTCTATCTTCATTCATTGGTTGGCTACTATTCATCGCCTTCCTTGTCCAAACAAAATTACTCAAATAAATGAGGAACAAGATGAAAAAAAAATAGGAATATTTCAATTCTTTCTCGTTCCACTTTTCTAAAACTCTCTAGTGGAGAGGTAAGGAAAGAGTCACCCCGATCTCACCCTCCTATATTATTATCACTATATAAAAATAAACATATATATAAGAAATTGGCGAGACAATTATCCAATTTTAGGGATGAACGTTTTAATTGAAATTGTTGATTTTGATTCGATTTTAAAAATTTACACGAAATCGAATAGTTGTATATATAAAATACTCAAAATTTAATGGTTCATGAAATACTCGGACGAGTCGGACCAAACCACTTGATGTCCATCCTATTGATTCGGTAAGTCGAGGAGTCAATTGCATCTGACGTGAAAAGTTATAGACCTCCTATGCTATTTTCCCTATTTCAAAATAACAGTTGAGTGCCACTATCATTTCCTTTTGTTATTACTCCAATTAGGTACTACTTTTCCTAGTATTTCTTCACCTCCCCTCATCCCCATTCCATCCACAATCCACACCACCACCCCATTTTCTCTCTACTGTTTTTGCGGTACACACTCTCTTATTCTCTCTATATATTTATACATATATATGTTCTTTGCTGGAATAATTTGTGCTTGTGGAATCGATTCTTCAGTTTGTAAGAGCTTCACTTTCGGATTTTTTTTTTATTTGTTTAAATGGAATTTTGTTTATGGGAAGTCTAGAATTGGACGTATTTTTTTTTCTATTTAGCATTTGATGTATTATTTATATCGCTCATATTATAGTGCCAAAATTTAATCTTTCCTGGTTTCAAGAGAATATGATTATTTTGTTTTCTTGACCATGAATCAACGTGTTTGGATATATGTTTCTCGATTTAAAAAACAAAATAAAAATGCAGGACATGATTAAAATGCTTTATCGTTGGTGGAATGATAGATCTTTAGATTGGGAATTGTAATAAATAAAAAAAAACTTGAAATATTAATGGGATCTTTTCTAACCTCATTTTCATGGCCTGCAATTCTGTAAAATGGGATGATATTTTAATTTGGAGGTCATTTGTGATTAAGAATGAAATCAACACTGCTTACTGTTAAATAAATTACGATTGTTTTTTTATAGAAAAATTGCATCTAATATAGAATACTGAGTGATTCTGTGTCTATCTTGTATAAGGATTAACTATATTGAGACAGAGATATTCCATGTTCACGATAAGTAAAAGTTCCCTTTTCGTATAGCAGAGTCACTACAAATGGAACACTTAGGCAAAATGTTTTTGGGGATCGGATAAGTGGTGGAGTCTTTTAAAATGTCATTGATCTATGTGACTACAGATTTAGATCACGGAGCTGTGTAGCTTCATCGTAAAATTTTATCAATGCCGAACGATTATAAGTAGAATTAGCAGATCCCAAGATTGAATAAGTGATGGATATGTCTGTTAGAAGCTAGATTTAGCATGACTGTCCTCTTATTAGTCAAATCTTCCTTAAAGCCCAATTATAAGCAAAAAAAGGTTTTAAACTTTTAGGGCATTAATGTTTTGAAGTTCATTGTTCACATAATCTTATATTTGTGACTGCTGAGTTCACAATTTTAAGAGTTTGTATAATTGTCTGTGTGGAGCCTATTTCACATGCAAATTATATCTTCTGAGGTTATAAGATTTAATCTTCTGTGCTAGCTTCTCAGTTTAACTCTGTAGCCATGTAAGACATACAAATATCCGATTTTATTGTGGGAATAGAAAAGGCATGCTGTAGTTTGTTTACTCCAAATCTTCATTCTTATTACTAGTGCAACTTAAAAGGCACGCTTCTTACCAAGCTTTCATTCTATTAGTATTTTTTTACAAGAATGTAAAGCCATCATTAAACTAGTCATTTTTTTCTCTTAAATTACAATCTCTTGTCCCAGAAGTTCCTTTCTTCTTTTTTGTAGTATGAGGTCGACGAAGACATAAAAGAGTTGTTTGATTTCTCATTAACATGGTCACTTTTTTAATTGCAGAGTGAAGCTACCATAAAGACAACCATGAATCAGCTCTCTGGTGATGCGCGCCTCATGATAGTCTCGGATCTTGATCATACGATGGTGAGTTTTAGTTATTGTTTTATTCATTGAAATGATTAGGAACTAATGTGAGAACTGTATGTTGCAGGTTGACCATCACGACTCCGAGAATCTCTCTCTTCTTAGGTTTAATGCCTTGTGGGAATCCAATTATCGTCATAATTCCTTGTTAGTGTTCTCGACTGGGAGGTCACCTACGTTGTACAAGCAATTGAGAAAAGAGAAGCCCATGCTGACTCCAGATATCACTATAATGTCTGTGGGAACAGAAATAACATACGGAAACTCTATGGAGCCAGATGATGGTTGGGTTGAATTTTTAAATCAGAAATGGGACAAAAATATAGTATCAGAGGAGACAAGCAAGTTTCCTGAGCTTACTCTTCAGGTATAGTTATAAAAACTAACATCCGCCTGTTGATACCAATTATACGTCTGACTACTGCCAGATGTGTTAAATTTAAGATGATCATGACAGTATTTTTGTATGAATCAAATGGCAATTACTTTTGCACGAGGACCTTTTGTGTTGTAATAAATTTTTGGGTGCACGCAGTCAGAGACAGAGCAACGTCCCCATAAAGTAAGCTTTTATGTTCAGAAAGACAAGGCCCAGGATGTGATGAAAGCTCTCTCTGCATGCTTTGAAGCTCGTGAGGTATAATTAAACTTTCGTGCTTCAAAGCCTTCATTTTCCTTGTCTTCTTCAACTTCTTGTTCATACCTTTTGCTCTGCGATTGCTCAGTTGGACGTCAAGATAATTTACAGTGGAGGGATGGACCTGGATATATTGCCCCAAGGTGCTGGTAAAGGGCAGGCACTCGCTTATTTGCTTAAGAAATTAAAAGCCGTGGGTAAATTACCAAATAATACACTTGCTTGTGGAGATTCTGGTAACGACGCTGAATTATTTAGCATTCCAGATGTATATGGTGTGATGGTTAGTGTTTTACCAAAGTTTTCTTCACAACCTTTTGACGTCTTGTAACGGATTTTAATTTTGTATTTACGAGTGTTGTCTACAAATTTGTCCACCTTTGCAGGTTAGTAATGCCCAGGAAGAATTGTTGCAGTGGCATGCTGCAAATGCTAAAGATAATCCTAAAATAATTCATGCGACAGAGAGATGTGCAGCGGGTATTATACAAGCCATTGGTCACTTCCACCTAGGTCCAAGTACATCTCCTAGAGATGTCACAGACCTGATGGACTCTAAGATGGAGAAATTTGATCCTTCTTATGAAGTAGTGAAATTTTACTTGTTTTATGAGAGATGGAGGCGTGCAGAAGTTGAAAATTCTGAGCTTTATATGGCAAATCTTAAGGCAGTTTGTGTATGATTAATTACTTTTTCTATCTCCAGTTTCAAGCATTTTACATTTCTATTTAGTGTTAGTCTATAATCTCCTCGAGTTAATATTTAAAACCGAATTTAAAACTGAGTTAATAGTACGTGTCTGAAACGTGAGGTATTTGATCTCTATTGCATGTATTTATAGGAGATATTGTTTACAGTTCAAAGGTGATAATATTTGCTATTGGTAGTTTATTACTTACTCAGCATTGTTATTAATTTGATAGTGCTAGCTTTAACCTGGATGAAGTTGATGCTTTCTCTTGACTAGAGTAAATAGATAAATATTGAACGAGCATATTAAAGATTTAACAGTTTTGTGTGTGTTTTACTTTACCACCTATTTGTTATGGGCCCTGCTATACGTACAGGGCCCTGTATTACAAGGGCGCCAGCTCGGCGCCCTGTGGGGAAAAGCCCTGTACGTAGGGCTTTTCCCATTTGTTATAGATACGAGCTTGATGAGAACAAAAGAATGCTGACATGGTTAAATGTGTGAGAACAATTTCTATTCTATTGCTGCCTTCCATTGAACAAGTCCATATCTTGTAGATTTATTTGACGGTATCCTGCAAAATAGTTTAATTTAGCAACTTTTCCTTGTTATGAGATCATGTGCACGCATAAGCATTTTATGCAGTTTGTTCGAAATCAATTTGAATTCAAGAAACTTTCTTGGATCTCTAAAAATTTCAGAAGAAAAAGAAAATCCCTTCAACATTTGTTGTCTAAGGTATTATAATTTGCAATTAATCCAACTTTACGAAACCCTTACAATTTTTTGATTTTACTTTTTTGACATAAAGCCCCTTGCAAATTTGACTATGGAAAGTAGTTACTATTTGGAATCATAATAATTTTTCTATATATTTTTCTAGTATTTCCATTTAATCCTCAAGTTGAACTGGCATTTGTTGTTATTTCTTCAAAATTTGTTATATAGCATGGTGGTTAGGCTTTACTCACTATTTATCTCTTGCAGTGTGCGTCAGGTGTTTTCGTTCACCCATCTGGCATAGAGCAACCTCTTTGTGACTGTATAAACTCGTTGCAAACATGTTACGGAGACAAACGAGGGAAACAATTTTGGGTTTGGGTCGATCAGGTTTTACCAGCACAAATTGATTCTCATTCATGGCTAGTGAAGTTCAAGAAGTGGGAGCAATCTGGTTAGACTTCTCGCTATTTTAATTTTCAAATTCATCTCTGCTGAAAAACCAAAGCACTTTTTTCATACTTGCATTAAATCTTTTACATCATTGAAGACTTTTCCTCTGTATTTTAATCGGGTCCCTCTGCACCATTATGATATACAATAGTTTTTATTTGCACTGTCTTTCGTGAACGGCAATGAAAAGTGAATAATCTTTCAAAAGTGGAGCAATCCGGTGCTTAATGGGATCAAAGGGTCCGATTTATATTGATTCACTGCTTGTTTCGATTATCTGCTTTCTGAACTCTGAAGGTGGACCTTCAATCCATTAAAACAGGACAGTTGTGTCGAGGTTTTAATGCACAAGACACGATAACTTCACTGCTCCACACATTGAACATGGAAAAAGCTTTCTTGTAGCATAGTTGGCCCTGTGAAAACGATTTATCAAAATATCATGTTAAATACTTCCTTTATCTAATTATTAGTTGAGAATTTGATATAGTGTAATAATGCTGAGCTATGAATTAAGATGTCGTGCTACAATGTCCAGTTCAAAAAATAAAAATCGCTAAAATATGTCATATACCTTAAATTCCCTCACGGAAATAACTATCTTCCCCTTGATCAAGAAATGACCATCTTATTCTGGAAATTTGTTGTAAGTCGAAAAAATGTCTGATAAAATATATTGTATGGCGTATGCCATGTCTTTCTGGTTAAATTCCCTCAGGGAAATAACTAGTCTTCCCCTTGATCAAGAAATGACCATGTAATTCTGGAAATTTGTTGTAAGTCGAAAAAATGTCTGATAAAATATATTGTATGCCATGTCTTTCTGGTTTTGGCTAACAGCTCGTCGTCTCATGCAGGCGAAGAACAACAATGTTGTCTGACGACAGTTGTATTAAGTTCTAAGGTAAGATTTGGATTCATGGTGCCAAAATTTGCTCCTTTTGAGTGTATTTATGTATGTATTTTGTCTACAATTTGCATCTAGGATCCAAGTGGTGAAAAAGGGCTCACCTGGATGCACGTGCACCAGACATGGTTGGATGGAACAGACCATAACAATCAGACAACCTGGTTATTCTAAATTCACGGGTTTGGGTTTAGGTTCCACTCCACTCGTTGGCTTCTCGTCTACTGAAAGTCGGTAATATCGGATTGACATAGGAATTCTTAGAATTTAACGAGTTGTATGAGAATAAATGTAAGTCACAGTGTTGTATCTTGCATTCATAAATAAATATACTATCAGCCACTACATGAAGATGGAGATTCTCATTTTTATGTGTTCTTTTGATGTCTGATTACTGAAATTTGAAATATCAAATTTCATTTTTAGTCTTTTTCAAATTCAGTTTTAACATTTTTGTCCGTTTCACTTTCAGTAAACGGATCATCAAACTCAGGTAACACTGTATCACCATTGCCATCTTCAAACCGTTGTAAGCCTTTTGACGAGGCTTAATAGCACAAAATGTTCATACGTTTGGCATGTAGTGTGCAAAACGTTTCTACGTTTCAATTTTTTGCATTTTTATCCATATTTCAATATTTCATTACGGAAAACGTCATTTTCACATATTTTTAACGTAAAATGACCAATACACTTTTTTTTGCTCGGGCTCGGCTCGGCTTGGTTTGTTGACATAGCTACTTTGACAGAGTAGGAGTTTCAAAATGACCATTTTGCCCTTTTTTTAATTCTAAACCTTGTCCAATTTATATCCTTGTGTGATCATAATGAATTATTTCTTACTGGATCCACACTTTGGCACCAAATTCAGGGCGTGTTCGATAGAGATTAAAATTGAAAAACTAGTCGTTATTTTCAATTTTAATTGGATTTTAAGCACGACCGAACACGCTTTCAATTTTTTGCTAAAAATTTGCATTAGACAAGTGCCAAATTTAATGTCTATTTTAGATGTTTTAAAACTACATGTCGAAGTTCAAATACTCGACCAATCCCAAATGTTTGGGATCATGGTTTTTATTTTCTTATAAATAAATAACACACTATAGTAGTAGAACATTTTAAAAAAAAAAATAGTTAGATACAAACACATATAATAATACATCCTACATGGGGTGTGTTTGAGTCGCATTATTTTGGAAGAATGTATTCTGGAATAGTAGATTGATGGAGAATGTGTAGTTGAAAAAAAAAAGTTATTGATGTGATGGAAAAATATTATTTTATTAAAAATTGTGTGATTAAAAATAAGTGGAAGAATGAGAACGAAAATTTTAATGAATACCGAACAAGGGCGAAGTAATTCCAACATGCAATCTTGCAACTCACTGAAACTTTTGTATTTCTTTCAGACAACAAAGGGAAAAAGAGAAATTAATAATCACGTGGCACTTTGAAAGCCAATGTAAATAAACTCATAATGCCAACTAATTAAAAAGTTGTTATCCATTTGCATTTCTGTCAAGTTGTGTTCTTTGGTCATAATTTGTGTTAACAGTGAGTGAATGATTCTCAGAATGGTTTATGAACTGGCTTTTCTGCCATTTTCCGGCGCCTGTTTCCTCTGCTTGTATCTCATTCTGCAGCCTGTATTTTGGTGGTTCAGCGACGGCGATGGCTGAAATTGGCCGGCCTGCGAGTTTCTATTAGTGGGTCTACTGATTTCAGGTCGTCTGTTTTATTTACTTCAGATAGTATGCTTTGGTGTGTACGCTGTTTACTGGTTTTGTAACTTATCTAATTTTTATGTCCAATATTTTTGGTTGCTTCTTCGATTGCTTTTTATGTCCATAGTACCATTTCATGAGCGTTAATCAATTTTTATTTTTTATTTTTTGGCGTTACACTCGTCAATTTGTTCTCAGCTCTTCTCACCTCCTGGCTGAGAAAAATGATATCTCCAATGAAATTGAGCATAAGATAATTTATTGCACATTCGACATCGTCCAATGTTCGGGATTTTCTATTTAATTCTTTTCCTTCCTCTTTATTTACTAAATTTTCGTCATTTAAAATGCAGCATTCCTCACAAATTGAGCCCCTGTTTGGTATACATCAATTTTCATTTTCAATCACACATTTTTCAATAAAATAATATTTTCCATCACGTCAATAATTTTTCTTTCTTTTTCAACAACACATTCTCCATCAATCTACTATTCCAGAATACATTATTCAAAAATAATGTGGTTCAAACACACCCTCATGAAGGGTTAGCCAATCACAAGTATCCAACCAACCATCAAGCAATTAATCGTTACAATTCAATAATTTAGTTTTTTTCTTTAACATTGTGTAGTCTAGCTACCATGCAAAAAATAAACTAAAAAAATCTTATCAATTCCTAAAAATGGTAAAAATAAAATAAATATCTCAATTATTAAGAAAAATGATGTCTAGTTATTTTATTTATTCATATCTATCCTTGATTTGATATGTTTGGAAAGCGGGAACACGATGGGGCACGTAATAATGTTGAGGATAAAAATAAAATGTCAATTTTATCAAGAATAATAATTCAAATCTTTATACATTGATAATTGTCGTCTT
>CAIGRS010240854.1:0-13741 GCA_903798395.1 Fraxinus floribunda
CGCCGGAAAATAGTTGTCGGTCGCCGGAGTAGTCGCTGGTCGTCGGAGTAGTCGCCGGAGCAGTGGGGTGGGGTGGGGTGGGTCAATTATATTATATTACAATTAAATATTTAATTTAATACAATAATTGTGAAATATAATTAATTAATAAAAAAAAAACCTGATTTTTGTAACTTTAAACTTAGGGACATGATTTTTTATTTTGGTAAAGTAAATATATGATCCATGAATTTTTCCCCCATAAATTATCCTATTGGGCTCGGACCTCGGCCCATTAGCGTGCTTGGCCCATTTCTATTTTCTATATATATGTGAATCCATTTCAATTAAGGTATGGCATTGTTCTCTTCTATGTTTATGAGGTTTTTCTCTTAGTCAATAATGTGTTTTTTTTTTGGGTACCCAATGATTGAGGAAATCTGTAATATATTCGAAGTCTAAATTAACGCTTATTTTTCATTTTTGTTTTTTCTTGGGTTTTATGTTTTAAATCTGCATATTTGTAATTAATAGTGACTTTTTCACAGTTTGAGCACGTTTTCTTTTAACATTCAGTTATGAACTATTCGCTTGTTCTTGTTCAAAATGCAGGCAGTTCAGCTAATTTGGTTTGTTAGGATAATTTGTTGGAGTTTTTCTTTAGCTCTTTTTGTTGGTTGGGATGCTGAAATTTAATGGCAGATCAGCTCATTACAGGAAGGTTGATCAGCTAACAAATTGATTTTGTTAGCCTTCAGTAGACTTGTCTCATCACAGAAAGGTTGATTACCGATTATCAGAACCAGAATTCAAATTGTTTATAGATCTGTCCACTGAAAACATATTCAGAGCTCAATGAAGATGAATTTAGGAGATGAAATGCAACTTTCGAAATTATAATCACCATACCATTTTTATTTATATAAGAATCCAAGAACAAGGAAAGTTAGAACTAGAATATACTCATGTAAACTTTGCGTCTGTCTTAAATCCGTTCTATAGTCTCTATTGCTGCTGAGAAATTATTTTAAGGAAGTGCTTGAGTTGCTACTTAGTAGTTCTTGCTGAGAGTTGAGTACATTTTCCATTTGTGAAAGTTTAAAATTGGGAACTAGATAAGCAAGAGGTGAAAAGAAAGTGCAATAACACAATCAATACTGCAAGAATCCAATCTCAGAGCACTAGGTAGTCGTGATCGTATCGCGCCTAACAACATCTACAGACCGGAGATGATGATGACGACGTCGGAGAACAAAACAGATTTCGCAATTTTTGTACTTTAAAATATGACAACAACAAGTACGTTGTTTGATGGATTGATGGGAAAGTGGAAGGGAAAACGGGAAAGTGGAAGGAAAATATGGAAGAGAAAGAGAAAGTGGAAGGGAATGGAAAGTGGGAAAGAGAGAGAAAAGTGGAAGAGAGGGTTTCTTCATGTGTTCTAATTGTGAACAGATTTTTTTTTATTTAAAAATTTATTTCTTGTCAGCTCTTTTGTTGGACTTCTGTTAGGATTGTTCTGTACGTCTAGCAGAACCGTACTTATAAAATTCTTGCAACAAATGGATAAGGGAAAAATTCAAATCTAAGGTGTATTTTTTTACCCCAATTCAAAAGTAAGTTAAATAGTTTGAAAATTCAAAAATCAGGTATGGATTTAATTAATTAAAAATATTTATTAAACAAAGATAATAAAGTTACAATTCGTGATTAATGGTCACAGATTCATAATTATAAGTTACATATTTATTTACTGGTCACATATCGTCAAATTTTTTTTATCACAGATTATTTCGAGGTCACAGATTTTTAAATTAGTTAGTCACATATTATTTTTGAGTCACAGTTGAGATCACAGATTATTTCGAGGCCACAGATCAAAAAATTCGTACGTCACGAATTATGTTGAGGTCACAGATTTTTTTTGAGTCACGGATTATTAAAATTTTATGTCACAATTGAGTAATTAGTCACAGATATTACCAAACAGTTGATCACAGATTACCACACATTTGGTCATAGACTACCGCCGCTACCACTATGGCCACTTTCGACCACTCTCACTACGCCGCCACCGCACCAACAAACCTGCCACCATCTCCACCCCGTCGATGACAACAACACCGCCGCCACCACCGTCGCCGCCGCCCCCTCCCCTCCCTGTCGGCATCTAAAATCACGGATTTGTGCATCTAGCTTTCCAATGCCCAACAGTCACAGTGCTACCAGGTTCAATGCTGGATAGATCAACCTTACTGGAAGCCATAGCGAGAACATCCCTGCTAGCTGACTTGTTGAGAATGAACTTCAGAATGAGATGACATTGTGATCCTTCTCTAAAATGTCTTTAGCAGGTTCAATGGGGCCAAGAGAACTATAATTTCTGACGAAAGAGGAATTAGTTTTAGAATCCAAAGAATTCTATGTCTTGATCGGTGCATCGTTATTACCAAAATCAAAATTCAAAGTTGGGGATATAATTGCAGAGGGCAGATTGAAATTGGGGCTTGAAATTCTTGGTTTTGGATTTATTTTTTTAATAGCAGTTCCAGTTGCCGGAATCTCTGTAATGACACTGCTCTCATTTTGTAGGGAACTGCGTTATAAGCAAAAACTTCTCTCGCATCACTCTACCGCCCCCAGTAGCTGCGATTCGAGCTCCGCTACTACCGCCACAAAGACCAGCTGCTGCACCTCCGTGTGAAGAGGCTCCAGTTTCCTTCCATTAAAGCAGCATCACAGTCTATTCACAGAGGGAGGGGAGAGAGAGAGAGAGAGTGAAAAATTAGGGTTAGGGATTTTAAATATCACCTGATTTTTGAAGAATGAAAGTTGATCCCTGATTTTTGAATTCCAATCTTTAAACACCTGAATTATTATAATTTCCCAATGGATAATGGAGGAAAAGCCATGTTTGTCTTTACATGTGTTAGGATTGATTGAAGATTCAACAGAAAAACTTACTTTTAGTATCAAAACAAGAAAGACCTGACATATATCTACGAGAGAGTTAAAAAATTTCAATATCATTATATAGAATTTACCTTTTCATATAACTTTTGTTTTTTATGTATCCAACATTTTATTTTTTGTCGTTTCTAGTTTTTCATAACAATTTTCGTCTAAACACATGAATTAAATTGTCACGCAGACCTCACACTATAAAAAAAAATGTGCAACTATTAAATTGTCATGTACACCCCAAACTAATGCCTTATAAAATAAATGGTGGTGGTGCAATTCTCAATTCCAGACCCTGCAAAATTTAAAAGTTACGCCTCATCCAAAATTTAAAGTTCACCAAAAAGAAATAGGGGATTAATAGGTACAATTGAACAAATTATATAGATAAAATAATATTTTTATTTACAAGAATACCGAGTCAAATTAGGAAGAGTAATCATACCAATTCAAGAAAAAAGAATTATAATTTCAATTGAAACTACATTGAGTGTTAGTGGATGACTGTAGGTCAATTATACGCACAGAAAATAGCGTCAGTTAAGGGTAGTGGTTGACTTAGATAATTGAACAATAAACTTCTTGTCGTAATCAATTGAATTTATGTATATATGTATTTGATCTATTTAAAGTTTACATAATATTATTACCTTTTTTTTTTTATGGCGTGAGGCATGCATACAACTTTTGTATACTGATGGCGTCATTACTACGTTGTGTCAGAAAATGGAACTTTGGAGACCAGATGTCAATAAACAAAAGTTAAGAGGTAAAAGTGTAAAAAGTACGGGAGTTGGGGAGAATACTGCAATTTTCCTAAATAATAATCAATATTGCAGTTGCGGACAGATAGATAAGCCTGTTTGGTTAGGCTTAAAATCCAATTAAAATTGAAAATATGGTCGTTATTAGGCCCCACCCGTCTAATAAAAGTCAACAATAACGGCTATATTTTCAATTTTAATCTGATTTTAATCTTTACCACACACCCTCAATGGGTTGCGTAGTGGCACGTGATATATCATTTGTCAAACATTGAATTTTTTTATCCTATCTATTTTTATTTTTATTTTTTTTACAGTGTAACTCTTTGCCTACAATTTTGACCTTACGCTGCCGAGCAGAAACTATTTTCGCCCATTTTCAAACCCTAATTCCGACGAAGAGAGAGGCGTTGGCTACTTGCACAAAATGCTGGGCGGCTTGTACGGAGATCTCCCGCCACCATCTTCCACCACGGATGACAGCTCCACCACTACATCCACCACTAATGTTTGGTCGAGCAGCGCCAAGATGGCTCCACCCACCCTACGGAAACCTTTCCCCCCACCTCAGACCATACTCAGGACCCAGCAGCCGAAAACCAAGCCGAATCCCTCCATTTCTAAGGGGCCAATAACTCACTCCACTTCTTTCATCTCTGATGAGTACACCCCCAGTCCTGCCACGGCTTCGTTTCAGCCGGCTCTTGTCGGCGTGACAAACTCCGTAATTGAAGAATACGACCCGACCCGGCCCAATGATTACGAGGATTACTGCCGGGAGCGGAAGCGGAAGCAAGCCGAGGCGGAGATGAAGATAGAATTAGAGGAAAGAGAGAGGAGAGAGAGGGAAAGGGAAGAGAAAGAAAGGAGGGATCGAGAGCGTGACAGGGATCGGGAATTGAGTATATCTGGAGAGGAGGCGTGGCGGAGGAGGGCAGCAATGAGCGGTGGCGGTGGCAGTGGAGTGCCTAGATCGCCATCACCACCATCGGCGAATGTGACTGGGGAAGGGTTTAGCATTGGTAAGTCAGAGAGTGGGGGTTTGGGTGTGGGGGCGGAGGGGAAAATGACGGCGGCACAGAGGATGATGGCAAAGATGGGGTGGAAGGAAGGTCAGGGATTGGGGAAGCAGGAGCAGGGGATCACCACTCCTTTGATGGCCAAGAGGACCGATAAGAGAGGTGGGGTTATTGTGAACGCCAGCGAGTCCAACAAAAAGGTTAAGAGTGTCAATTTCAACGGGACTCCCACCCGCGTTGTGCTGCTCAGAAACATGGTATGTATTATGTATGAATTGATATTTATTCACGTGTACATAGTTTGTTACATACGATTTTGGATGTAAAGATCTGGGCTTTGTAATGGAGTGATTTGATGTTTTGTGGGAATTTCATGCTTATCCGAATTTTAACTACAATAGTGAGGTGTATAGGTTTGTTTGGCAAAGGTACGAATAGTTGCTTCTTCTACTTTAAACTATGATTTTAGTAGAAACTATGTACAAAGTAGGGATCATTGTTTTCCGGGGTGGCAGTAAATTTACTGATAGGTTGCCGAAGACTGAATATGTGAATTTTTCTTGAGCCAGCCAGTGTGGTAAAAATGATTTTCCTTCAGGAAATTTGTCTACTTGTTTGCACTAACTACACAAACAAACAGCTTTAAGTCTTGGAATGTAAACATTTGTTGGGCAATATGGTTAAAATAGGTTTGGTTTTATACATAAGGGAATCGAAAGGAAGAACTTCTCGTACAATAAGTACGGCACTGGCAAATGAATGTTTGCAATGTTTCTTTCATTTTAAGGATTTTAATGTTCAATTTAAATCTGTCTACGTGTTTGCATTAGGGCCATCTACAACTATTAGCACCTAATTGCTGCAACTTCCACACCATTTTGCAGAGTCATCTCCAAGCATTACACCAAATATTATACCAAATTAACAGTGTTTCCTTTATTTCCTTATTTTTTATTTCTCAACAAATAAACTATTCCAAAAATTATTCAGTTACAAATTCTATTAGTACCAAAATTATTAAATTTTTAATATTTAATTAACTAAAATATTGCATTTATTAATGAATAGAAAAAAACATTACTTGATTACAGTTTAGTATAAATGTTAATTATAAATATTAATCAAATTAAAATAAAGTTAAATCATTAAATAATAAGAGGATATAATAGGAATAAAATTTATTGTAGTACAAAATGAAGGGTCAAATAGGAATTATGAAAAATTCTAAAAATCACACCAAATGACCAAATTGGTGTAGAGTTTTAGTGCATGGTTGGGGTGGATTTTTGCAAACACCAATTTGGTGCATGGTTGCATATGCCCTAAATGCACTATCAAACCACTATAAGTCTTGGAATGGGAACATTTGTTGGGCAATGTGGTTAACAATAGGTATCTGGTGACTCGTCAGTTTGTTGATGTATACATGAGGGAATTGAAAGGAAGAATTTCTTTTTCTTATTGAACGATACTTGCAAATGAATGTTTGGAATGTTCTTTTATTTAAAGGATTTCAGTGTTCACTTTAATTTGTATTGTCAATACTTTCCTCTAGCATGCATACTTTCCTCTAGCATGCCAAAGCTAAGAATAATGTCATCCAAGGTGGCTCTAGATTATTGTTGATTAATATGTCCTAGTGTCAATCCTATCTGAGTATATAAAAATAAGTAAATAAACTTCCATGGCGCCATATCAAATTGACTTCAAGTAAATAACTTGCTTCATTTTCTATATTGTGCTTAGATGTTTGGTTCTACATCTTGGTCTTGTCAGTCTAGATTAGTACCGTGCTTTTAATTAGTATTTCTGTTCTACCATTTTCTACTTTGCAAGCATTTCTCTCTTCCCATTGTTCCCCCATCCATCACGGTGACCGGCGTGTTTTTATCCCACTCTCCTTCCTCTCTTAATTTGTAGTGCAACCTCTCATTCAATTTTTTTTTTCTTCCCACAAATGCTCAGATCAACAAGTTACAAGATATCTTGGTAAATTTGAGGAAAATATTGTAAAAATATCATGTCTGCTAATAACAACCCAAATTATCTTAAATTGGGTAACTATGAGAGCGATGGTTGTGATGTGAGACATTGACGATCACCAGTCAGCAGACACCACTCTTTGGTCACGTCCAGAGTGAACAAATACACTAGCTCCATGGTGGTTCAGAGGAGCTTTACATCCTCTTTCTCAAACTTACATGAGATTGAAAAATTGAAAGGAATTTATCACTTCTCAACCAATGAGAACTGTGAAGAAACATTTTTAAACACCTCAAGATTTCTCCAGTACGAGTACCAGTTGCTAATGATCGGTGGAGAAGAAAACGAATGTGAGAGAGATTGCATTTCTTTAACCCAGACTAAGGTGTTCATGAGCTAACTCTTGATGTGCTAGAAATCATAATGATCAGTAAACTGCTGGAGTTTGTTGCCAGAAGGTCAACTAGTCAAGTTTTTGAATCCTACCAGGGTCGCAATGTTAGAACACAAATGGGATTTGGGGAATCACAAATGTGTATTTGATCTCAAAGGCAGGCTCCATATGTAGAAGCATCTTTGATTGCATTAACACGCTTCAGTTTTTTCCCTCATAGAACTGCTGCTCATATCTCATGGCATGCTATTAGACTGAGGAAAATCTGAAGGTTGACATGGGACCATTTTTTTAAACCCCCCCCCAAAAAAAAAAAAACCCAATCTGAAGGTGCATTTTGTGTATATGGACGTTCATATAATTTTGATTTTGTCGTCATATTTTGATCACTGATCTTGCTGCAATGGCTCTGGTTTATGGCTGTAATTGATGATATTTTTTTGTGTGGTTGTCTTTTGTATATCACCTGGAGTGTATATTTTGCCTAATTTTCAAATATAAGGAAATTGACTAAATGCGATTTCTTTGTGAAGGTTGGCCCAGGCGAAGTAGATGATGATTTAGAAGGTGAGGTAGCAGAGGAGTGTTCTAAATTTGGGGCGGTGACTCGTGTCCTAATATTTGAGATTACAGAACCAGGTTTCCCACATGATGAAGCCGTAAGAATCTTTGTTCAATTTGAAAGAGCAGAACACGCAACTAAAGCCCTTATCGAACTTGAAGGTCGCTTCTTTGGGGGTCGGACTGTTCGTGCTTGTTTCTACGATGAGGAAAGGTTCGGTAATAATGAGTTGGCTCCTCTTCCAGGAGAAATCCCTGGCTTCTTTTGAGCATTTGTCTGAAGTTGAAGATGCATGTCAGTTGCTCGTTGTTCATGTTAGTGAATATATAGGCACTTTTCAGAATGTTACATAGAAGTTGCAAATAACATTTGGTAAAAGTCTCCTTTCTGAACAGTTGCATTAGTGGAAAGAAAGTGCAAATTTTTGCTTTGATGAAGATTGTAACCAAATAGTCCCTCAAAAATACCCCTCTTGCAGTAATTTTCTCCAGCTAAAAGTTTACATGTAAGTTAAAATAATTACTATGCTGAACTTGGTTTTCCCTTGATAAAATAATAATAAAAAATAAAGATTCCTGACCAAATAGAAAAGATCGATGAATATTTTTTTATAGATTTTACAAATAAAATTATATAATCCAGTTGGACTGGCTAGTTTTCCAATTTTCAGGTATGTGCTACCCCTTCTCTCTCTCTAAAATAATGTGCTATACTAATAAAACATCTAACAGGAAGGCATGAGAATATTTTTGTAGAAGTTGCCTTGGCTTAGGAACCCTTCAAGTACGATATTGAGCTGGTTCCATTGGCGAGTTCTGATTTGATTCCCGGGCCACCGGCAATGAGTACAACTGTCCTTTCTGAAAAACGACGGAGGTGGTGATGGAGGGCTTCTGGGGCATGACATCATGATGAGATGAGCACGAAGAATGAACAGCAAGTGTAGTACTACTAGAGCTTGTGCCACTTCCACAGTAGAATGGTAGGTTAGGGGATGAGTGGTGGACTGCGGTGGGGTCTCCTACTGTTGAGCATTCTCCGCTGCCAATGGCAGCGTTGGCTCCCATAAAGCTGCCTGTCGGTGTTGGTGTAGCTCTGTTTCTTCCTCCACCACAAAGTGGACATACGCTGATGCCCTATAAAGAATAATAACATATGACCACGTATACATGTGAATCTTGTTAAAAAGAGTAGCGAAACTTCTTATACGATCAGTATTTTTATACTTAAATGACGAGGATTTTACCGTTAACATGTAGAATTACATTAAAGCATATGTATACATACACTAGATGAGGCGGTGGTGATAGAGGTGGAGCGGTAGGTTGTGCCATCGGGCTCAACTACCCATCCGGCTTCTTGGGCAAGGTGGCGGAGGACTTGGTTGATATCAGCACGAGGAGAGAGGCGGTAGCCACCATGCTCACGGAGGCCATAGAAGATCTTGGTTGTGATGGACCTCCTCTTCCTCTCTCTTATCTTCGTCCTCTCCTTTTCAAATTCACTTCTTACATTCCGACGATTTCTCTCTCGCCCTTCTTCCTTCATGTTACTATTTCCAAAAAAATTTCCTTTCCCTAATTTCCCAAATTTCTGAATTCAAGTAGAGGAATGGGAAGACAGTTCCCAGTTGAGAAGATTTTGAATGATAGAAATAATAGAGAAGTTACAAGAATCATATTGCATGTTGGATGCACAAAATGGTTCTGATTGGAAGGAGGTTGATTCATGCGCATGTAGCCATATCTCTTTTTCTTTCTTTTTATGTTAGTTTTGGTCATTGAGAACGAATTAAGTCACTTGGTTCTATATCTCGATCCATGTGACTTTCTTCTAGCAGAATTAAAATCGAAAAGATTGAAAAAACCAGTCGTTCATAATCATTAATGAAAGACTCCTTATAAATTAAGAATTAGTAAATAATCTATATACAAGAAATTAAATTTATTAAAAGAATGTGTGATAGAAAACGAGTTTAAAAAAAAAAGAATTTTTAAAGAATTTTTACCAAACAATTGCTTAACTCGTTATTAGATTTTAAATGTTAGTATTATATTCGGACACATGCTAAAATTTTGCAAGAGATAGGATGAAGAGGTTTGCATGAGATGTACTACTATTCTATGTTTTCATAGAAGTCGTTTTAGCTAGAACTCAAACCGTGTTTGGATGGGCTTATAAGCTTCTTATTAATAAAGTTAAACACGTTTGAATAAATTGTATTATAGGTATAAAGCACATTTATATTTGACAATCTACTTACTAATAAACAAAATCAATACTATAAATTACCGAAAGGTCATTTTCGTCGTTTAACAATTTTTGAATAAATTGGTTGACAAAAATGTTATTTCTAGAAGAGTAACGGTAAAAAGGGTATTCAGTAGAAAAAACTACTTTTTCTCAACGAGTATAAATATTTCTTTTGACACATTGAAGTATATACGATGTACAATTTTAAGACACCAAACACGGTATAATTTTTGCAATTCCGATTAAAAATACTCCCACATAATATCGTAACCCAAAGAATTTCCAACGCAATTGAGTGTTGGATAAGTTCTTACTACCACGACCACATTTTAGAACATTACCAACATCCTTTCCTCAAGCTTAGCATCCGTGGCTATAATTGCTTATCCAATACTCTTAGTTCATGTTTGACTCCAATTTCTTAAAACTTATTTTTCCATATATTCATTTTCAATCCTACTTCTTTGAATTACCTTGACTCCAACTGTTAAGGACTTGAATCTAAGATAAAATTAACATAATTTAAAATATGTTTGATGTAGATTTTTTAAAAGTAATCTTTTGGTGAATTTATGACTAGTAAGGAAAAATTATTAAATCAAGTGTAAATTAAAAAACTTCAAATTTATTGTGTATTTTGTTGTTAAAATTAAATTAAAATTTGAATTTGAATTTTGGAACGAAACACATAATAAATTTAATTAAAATTTGGATTTTGCAACGAAACGCACAATATATTTAAAATTATCACGAAATACATAATAAATTTAAAATTTTCAAATGATGAGAATAACTTAAAGTTCTATACAATATGTAAAAATTAAATTTAAATATTGTGTAAGTGAATAATCATCTCTCTTGATCAATAACACGGACTCGTTTGTCCACTTTATTATTTTTAGGGGATCTGTGCGCTTGCAGTACCCAATTTTTAACTAACAATAGGTTAATGTCATTTTTATAAATTTAGCGATCAAAATCCGGCCAACTCAAAATTCAGTGAGCAGTCGAAAACGTTTTTCAAAATTTAGTGAGCAATTAAAGACATTTTTTAAAGTCACTGATTATTCGAGACGTAGCAATTTATTAATAACGTGACGAGGCGCCTCGTCACTAATTTCATTAAAGGTTTGAAACGAATGTTATACTACTGAGTAACGTCCAACGTTTCGATAAATTTAGTGATCAAAAGTCAAAAATATTAGACTTAAGTGATCAATCAAATACACAAACATAAGTTTAGTGACCAATGAGACAAATAACTCGTTAAAAAGAAGGAAATTTTTTCAATTTACGTGTAAAATTATTTTAGGAAAAATATGTGGTTGAAAGTGAATTTTTAAAAAAATGGAGGTCAAACATTGGCGAAGTAACAATATATCATTATTAAACAAATTTAATCCCAATGAAAACAATTGAGATTCCAAATTTAAAAATAAAATAAAATTGTATCTACATTATCCTTAACACAAGAGTAATGCTATCATCTATATTGGGGTTGAGCATCAGTTTTGATAGGATCCAAGGAAGGTAACAAGCTATCCATGGTATGATGTATGTCGATGAGAGGCTAATGGCAAATTCGAGATCAAATAGAGTCAATGAAGCCATGCAATCACTTGTTCAAGTTATGGAGTCCAGAAGGGTAAGTTATGGAGTCCAAAAGGGTGAAAGTAACAAGCCAAAGACTAAGTTCTATATTGGGCATCGGAGCGGAAACAAATTGAGATGCATTGGAATCAAGAATTCAAAACTTGGAGGCAAGACAGACTGCTATGCGACTGTATAGTACAAACCTGGGTGCAACCGCATGCACCTATATTGAAATCAGGTTGAAGGCTATTGAATGGACTATGTGGCTGCATAGTTCAAAATAGGACATATATTTTCCAGATTTCGCATAGAATTATATTTTAGTTATTACTCTTGTATGATATATTTTTGATATCTTTTAAGCCTTAATTCCGTTTTAAGTAGGTTTTATGTATGACATATAAATATGACTCATTTCATTCATTATAAAGACACAATTATTGAGAGATTAATTGTAAGGCATTATTGCTTTCTTCTTCTTCATCCAATTAATTATGAACTTATCGAGATTATTTCTTGCGGCGTTCAAACAAATCGAGTGAGATTCTTGAGTCTTGTAATCACGGGATCAACATATTGTCGCGATTGTGTTGATTCTTTGGTTCAATATTTTTGAATTAAACTTAAACATTGATTATTGACTTTCTTAGGATTGAATCAATTTTGTGTGATTATTGGCTCATTTATTTGAGTCTATCATTTAGTTTAATGTTATGTAATTGTTATCTAAACTGATGATCAACCCCAGTATGGATGAATAACATCATTCTTAACACAATCTTTTTGGCACGAAATGGGTTTTTCCCAAATTCTAGGGTTTGGGGGATTGAAGCCCAGGTAGCCGATTTCACATCAAAATTATGTTCAATGGTGCTTGCATGTACAACTTTTTTCCCAAATTCTAGGGTTGGGGGGGATTGAAGCCCAGGTAGCCAACTTCACATCAAAATTATGTTCAATGGTGCATGCATGTAAGTTTTACCTACGTCCACTGGCATTAGTCTGTCTTCGAAAGCCAATTTGAATGCGGAAGTAATATCACAAGATGGCCATCAATGTGATTTTTCCTGCAATAAGCCACACTCCCGTAATGCACTGAACGTCTCATCGACCATTCCCAAACGTTTCAATTGCTTGCATGCTGACAATTTGGGAAATTTCCTGTGATCCCAAAGAACGTTTCCAAAAGAATGCATGCTAATGATCTTCTGTCACCATTGGCGTAGCTTTTAGTAGAGACTACTCAAAAATCACTTGCCATGGACTGCTCGTGCAACATCTCGCATTGGCGTAGTTGTCCCTGTGCCAACCTGGCCAGCAAGCTAAGCACAAGTGCACATATAAAGACTTTGGATATGATAAAATATATGCATATAATGACATCATTGGTGTACATTTGATAGTACAACATATTCTCTTCTGATGTTTTTTAAATATTTTTTGTTTTCTTTTAATTATTTTAATAGAATATACTTATTTACCCATATACCTCTAACCTCCCTAATGCACTCTTGGATGGTTTTCATCCAAAAATTGTTGCTTGATATTTGCACAAATTCAATTGCAATTGAGGGTGTGTTTGGGTTACATTGGAAGAATGTATGCTGGAATAGTAGATTGATTAAAAATGTGTATTGATAGGCAACCTTTTCTATGGAAGTTAGAAAATGTTTTCATTTTCCAACCAATTTAAATGTTTGATGGCAAAAAAATTCCATGGAATTTCTTTTCCTTCTTTCACTCCACACGCCACGTTTTCCCGTTTTTCAATGAAATGGTTTTCCTTTGGTTTTGTTGTCAATTGATTTTCCAGCTTTTTCTCTTTTTTTTTATCGACAATTGAAAAAAATTCTAGATACAATGGTAAAAAGAATTTATCACTTTTATTGACAATTTACATGTAGAACAAAGCGAAACGAATGGTATTAGGTATGATAATTTTTTTAGTTTTTTTTCTTTTTTGAAATTGGAATAAATTCTAGACCCAATAGTAAAAAAATTATCACTTTAATGGACAATTTTCATGAAAATCAAAGCTAAACGGAAACCAAACTTCCAACATTTTCCAAGTGAAAAATTATATCAATCAATTCTCAGTAAAACAATTTCTAGATAATTCAATTCCTTGGAATTTGTTCGTGAAATTTCGCAAGTGTACGGATCGTGACAGGTAATAAAGTGAATTTTTTTAAGTCCGAATATCGTCTTACGGAGACTATTATTTGCTATAAAG
>CAIGRS010240868.1:0-13475 GCA_903798395.1 Fraxinus floribunda
CATAAAAAAAATCGAAATTTTACATCTGACAAACTCATATCCCATGTAAATTTTCGGATGCAAAATTACATAGAGTATGATTTTTTTGGACGTAAATTTTCGATTGTAAAATTTCTCCCAACTTTTTTGCAAGTTTGATTGCGCCCCCCTAACTTTTAACCTCTGCATCCGCCCTGATTGAGAATCTATATATATGAGATAGATTTATTCCTCTATATAATTATTACACCACCAACAATTGAAATCAATCCATTCATAGAGAGTTTTACAAAATTCTCTTTACATACTCATCATTTTGAGCGTTCTTCAAGTTCTAAGCAGAAAATACAAGTGCTTAGTGTCTTTCGTCTTCTAAGACTTGCTAAATTCGACAAACCATTTGCCTTAAGTCCTTTTAAGCATCAAAAATAATCCTAGAGGGAGCAAATTTAGTTCTTTTAAGCATCAAAAATAATCCTAGAGGGGGAAAATTTAGTTTGAGGACAACGATTACGTTTTCAAGCCATTTTCCGGGGTTTGCTACTTCTATTGGTTTTCTTCTCCATTTTCCTTTAAGGATTCAATTTTCTTTTCAACAGACCTGAACTTGGTTTCTGGTGGCAAGAAAAACACCGAAGGAAGACAATGAGAGACTTCAATGGTCCATGAACACAGGGTCCACAATAGAGTAGGAAAGGTCTCAGCATGCAAAATTTGACCAGGCGAAGAATAGTATTCAATTAGAAGATGCGACTGCTGACTACATCTATATAAAGTGCCTCTGGCAGAAGCAGGATCCCAGACCAGATAAGTTTATTAGAGGGTCAATCAAAGAAAACTGCAAAAATGAGTGAAGAGGGATTCTTGATGAATTTACCTTTTAATATTATTCTAGACATTCTCTCAAGACTTCCAGCCCGAACTATCTTAAACTGCAAGCTTGTTAGCAAGAAATGGCTTAGCCTAATCTCAGCCCCTGAGTTTGTTAATTTGCATCTTTCCAGATCGAGTCAGGGCCTTGTTGTCTTCCAGCACGAACCTGTCAGCGCTGAAGTTTGTCGAATTTTCGAATTTGAAGATGATCCTGACCATAATGATCTTCACTATGATCCAGTGATCAAATTTAAGCTGTCAACATCGCTTGGCATCAGCCGTGGCGCGACAGTGCAAGTTGGTTCCATCAATGGTTTGGTTTGCTTGCGCAGTTTTGATCGTGAATACGATGCTCTATATATATGCAATCCCATTACACGGGAGTATGTTACCATGCCGGTGCTCAACTGGCTCGTTGAATTTCCCAGCCAAGTCTTGTACGGGTTTGGATTGAGCAAAATAAGTGGCCAATACAAGGTTGTAAGAATCTTCCACGAGTGTGTCCTTGATCCCTCAACAGGGGCATTGTTAAGCAATCCAAAGTCCGAATGTCATGTTTACACCCTTGGAACAGGTTCATGGAGAGGCATTGGTGGTGTCCCATTTGCATATAATTGTCGATCTGTCGGTCAATTTTTCAATGGCAATCTTCATTGGGTGATTCAAGATTTAGAGGGCTCTGAGTTGATTTCTTGTTTTGACGTGGAAAAAGAGACATTTCAGCCATTCCCCTTTCCCTTTCCTGGTGAGCGACATAGAAGAACTCTACACAGTCTCGGTGTTATCACAGGTTGTCTATGCTTATGCGACAATACTTCAGATTCTGAAATTGTGATATGGGTTATGAAGGAATATGGAGGGCAGAATTCATGGACCAAAGAATTTGCTATTAGTAAAATGCCAGATTTTGCAGGGATTTCGTATGAACTGGTTTATGCTTTAAAAGTTTTCGAAAATGGGGATATATTGATGTCTTGGGAGGACTTCTACTTGTTTTTCTACAGGAATCAGAACAAAACTTTGCAAAATGTCGAAGTTGATCCTAATTTTTCCATTCAGACAATGCTTCATGTCCCAAGTTTTGTTTCACTCAAGAATTTTGTAGTAAAAGAGGATGTAAGGATGTTCTGAGTTCTTATATGATCCAATAGCTTTTGAAGTCTAGCCTCCACTATTTCTATCTCGATTAAATTATATCAATTTGGAGGTGCGTGTACTTGTAATTCCAATTTTCATGGAGATTTAGAAATGAATCGATTCTCAGATATCTTGTGAAAGATGTCATACGAATTGCTCTAAATGCGAATTAAGCTTAGCAATTCCAGAATCCCATCTTAGATATCGTGTTGTCAGGAAGAAATGTGCTATATTCAGTTTATCATATACTAAAAAATGTGGGTTTTCTTCTGAAACTTGAGCACATTTTATTGCCATTATGATCACAGTATCATCTCTATCTATCCTATGAATTATATGATACTCGTAAAGATTTTTAAAAATGGATAAACCAGATTATTTTACATCAGCATGAGGCACAGATTAAGGCAGTTAATTTGGTTACCACATTTCACCGAGGTACAGTTTCAATTAATAGTTCTAAGAAAAACTCCATCTTTTGGTATTTTCTGGGATTCTGTTATGGATAGCGCCAATGATGATAGAGGTTGGACACAATACGTAATGACTGGATTGAATCAATGCTTCACGTCTCAAGTTTTCTTTCCTTCAAAGATTTTGCAATAGAGAAAGTACTGAAGTTCTGAGACTATTGTCGTCAAAACAAGAAGTATGACCTAAGGAAGTTTATCCTCTACATTTTCAATATTAACACAAATGATAAATGTTACTGTTATGGAAATATTTCCATACTCTCCGTGATTTTGTTTAATTATTTCCTTTGTCGTGCCTGGTTTGGACCATCTAAATTATAATTTAAGCAGCAGTCTCACAGAATGTGTGGATAAAAACTTGATAGTAGATATGGGTCCTTCGAAATGTGTGGATAAAAAGTACTTCTTGACCAAAAGAAATTACAACCATGCTACATGAATCGAAATGGACGACAATGGAAGATGACCAAACACTCATAATAGGGGGGGCCCACTTTTTTTTTTTTGAAATTTTTTAATCACGCGGAGCCCGCACGCATGTGAGAGGTTGTCAACCTCCATTGTCATCCATTTATGTTCCAATGGAATTGTCCAAGAAATTAATGCCCACTTTTTTCTTTTCTTGCTTCCATTGTTTCTGTCCTACTATGTTTGGTTAAGTTTCTATCACGAACTTTGAAGATGCATCAACTCGTAATTTCAGTTTTCATTGAAATTTAGAAATGAATCAATCATCACATTTTCTATGCAAAATGTTCCAAGTGCAATGCTTTATCAATTCCAGAATTCCATTTTATAAATCATATTATCAAAAGGATAGGATAACCTGAACACAGAGCTTTTTTTCAATTGGTGGTGTTTTGTACTGAGAAAAACAAGAAATTGTACTCAATATTTAACAATTGTTGGTGTTCGTGCTGGTTTATTTGGAGCATAGTCACAGAACTACATTCAACTGGATGCACACACATTCATTTCATGCAAAAAAGGAAAGGAAGAAAAGAAGAAAAGGTCGATGAAAAATTTAACATAGAACACTTCATATATACTTGGATAAAATAGACGAAATTTCAGTTTGAAATACTTTTGTTGCTTCTGCTACTATTGCAATTTTATCATCTCACCTCAATGGCTTTCTGGTGCTTGAAGGCTGATTCCTTACATGCTACAAACTTGCAATGTGCATACAACCTGTCGAGCAATGTAATTCACATTTTTCTTAGTTAGCAATGCAATATGCATCTTCTTGTTTTGAAGAGCTGATGTCCATAGTACCTGAATGTTAGTGAAAGAACGGCAAGTTACTTTTTACAAATTGAAGCATTTTGAGCTTATTATGCTATCGACAAAATTATGTAGCAAATTCTGTTGTAACTCTATATGCTGTTAGATTATCAGCAGCAAATGCTGGTGCGTGAAGGCTGAATATATTCACATACAGTCCTTCAAGCTTACTTGGCAATACAAAGTACAGCTTATAATTTAAAAGGATCTCGCTACACTTACCAAATATTTTACCTAATATTTTACCAACTCGACACTTGGCTCCCCGCCACAGGCGCCCCTCCAATAGGGGGGCGTCAAGTGTCGAGTTGGTAAAAGATTAGGTAAACCATTTGGTACATTTAGATTTATCCAATTTAAAAAGCCAGTGTTCATAGTTCTTCTTGGAAGTTCTTGAAGTGTGGGAGACAAACTATTAGAAGATATCTTAACTTTAAAAACCCTTTTGAGACTTATTCATGAAGAAAAGATGTCATGCTTCAACTATATGTGAAGTGGGATTCCATGACAAGTCATTTTTCGAGATTTTGCTTCAATTCCAACTATCTTAGAATTATTATTGCAACCATTGTTGGTTACTATACTTACCACCCAAAAAGTTTAGGCAACTAATTGGTCAAAAGCTCTCACCTAATTCCACATTGATCTCATTTGCCCTTCCATTTATTAGAATCTATTTTTCATAATCAACTAATAATATTAGAAAGTTGAGTAATCTTAGGTAATTGAATATCAATTAGTCTCGAAGAGTCATTACATGTTACTCAATGGACTCTACTTTTAAAGACTTGTAGCATTTGAACGCTTTGTATCTAGAGAATGAGTAATCTTTGAACTATGGATGAAATCCTTGTTTTAGGGTGTTTGTAGTTGGATTTGTCGTCCTCGAGTGTCTACAATTAGAGGTGTCAATTATCGAATTGCAATGACTTTTTCTTGAATTCTTAAAATTTCCATTGCTCCATCTTCGCAGGAATAGAGAACCCGTCACATTATTTATTGTGCAGTCAAAAGGTTTGAAAAGTTGGAATAAGAGAGCACTCATCTTGAGGTGAGCTTACTAATTAAAAAATATTTAATACTTACAGTGGACATGATAATTGAAACACGAGAGATGCATCGTTGTCGATCCTCTCGTGTTACAAGGTCCTCTCAATGTTCTAATGCCGACATCAAAATGGACTGAACTATCTCCCCACATTAGCTACCAAAACGTGCTGTACTTTCTTTCATATTAGTCACAGGAATTACTAATTTTTATTTATTTTTATTAAAATATTGTTGATTTATAAGGACACCCCAATCATTGTCAGTGAACACAAGCCAGAAACAAACAGAAGTGAAAGATAAAACAGAGCAAGATCACGATTTCGGGAGCCACGGGTAACATCGTCACGAATCGGTTGCGCGGCCGCAGATCGGCAATGGCTGCCACCGGAAAACCTATTTCCACCGCCGGTCTATCTTCTTCGGTTGCCACTTCTTTCGATTTCTCTGCCGATTCGCAGCCTCTGAGACTTACCCTCACTGCCGATCAGCTTCGCAACTGCTCTGAAGCTCTCAAGTTCTTCAAAGCCAAAAAGTTTGACTCTCCTCAAACCATCCGCCAAGAGTTCTTAACCTTGCAGGTATATGATAACGTACACGCACATATCTGTCATTGAAGATTTTTATTGAGGTAGTAGGATTGTTGAGTGAAAAGCAAAGGCGATGGGGAATAATTATCTATAAGAAAATGGAAGGAAACTGAGTTTTAGTTTCGGAACTTTAATGGGTATTTTGAAAGGAAAATGATGAGAATTGAATAGTTTTCAAGTTGGTGAGTATTACCTTTTTGTTCTTTTCTTTCCCTGTTTTCGGATTTCTTGTGTTTTATGCGAAGCAATTAAGAAAGATTCGTTTTTTAGTTGATAAGCGTATCAAATTATAAGAGATTTGAAGTTCTAATGAAATTTTGCTCATGACCTCACAAACTGAGGAAGAATCTTTTTTCTTTTCTTTTCTGAATTTCTCAAGTTTTATGGCTGCGCAATAAATAGCATATCATTTTTATTTGAAAATTGAACCAACTTATAGGATCAAAGTTTTGGGGAAATATTTGCTCATGGCCCTACAAACTGAGGAAGAAAACCAAGAAATTAGATTTTCTAAAACCTAGTTTCAGGAAATGACGGAGTACAAACTAGAGCCGGGAGCTGTTTTAGTCTAATTCATTTTGGTAGAGTTGTTAGATTTCTCCAATAAGAAGTGAAACATGCATATACTACCCCTAAATTAGGTTATATGTTGCAACGGTTCCTAAGGCTGCCATGTTAGATCCTAATTGCACAGGTTTGCCAACTCTAATGAAAGGCTAACAATATAGGTTCCACTTTAATTATTCTCTAATATTAGTAGCTTATGCCAATTGTCGCCTTTTCTTTTGACTTGATGGATATTCAAGGCGCGTCCATATCTAGTGAATTCAATTGAATTTTGAAGGGGAAGATTGACTCTTCCATATTCAATGGAACGATTAGTCAAACGATAGATTCCACAAAGTTTCAAATCGCTAATTAACAAATCGCAAGCCTCATCCTTCAGCCAGGCTTGGGATTGGCTACGAAAAACATTGGCCTAGTTAGTCTAATTACTCTGTAAGAAGAGGGAATGGTATTATTGCGTAGGCGCATTTACCATGTTTATGGATGACAAGGAATTAATGGTGATAATGACCTAAGAGTGTGATATCTACGGACTGCAGATGTGATATTTTGATGTCTGCAAAACTGTCCATGTATCCCTCTAAGGTTTTTTGGCTCGCTTTTTTAACTCTTGGGTATCTGCAAGTTGTGTAGTTTTACTGTGTTGCTCCACAATCCCTTCTTATAACTGAAAGGGGTATTTTGGCTTTGCAATTTAAGTTCCATGGAGTCTAATCATTTTTTTGTTATATTGCAAATATTATTTGTGTACTGCATCTGTATTGCACTTATGATGAAATATAGCTCTGTTTTTTCTGTATGGAATATGAGTTTTCCCTTTCAAGATGAGTTGACATGACCTACTATTTATGATGTTGCTAAATCAGAAGTCCTTCACTTCATTCTAATCTATGTAGAAGATTTATTTATTTTTATTTATTACAGGCAAATAGGACGAAAGCTTTGGACATGAGGAATAGATGCAGAGTTGCTCTCGATAGTGTAAATGATAGCAAGAACCGTTACACTGATGTCATACCATGTATGCCAAATTGCCAATATTGCAACATATTTATATTTATCAAATATCTTTAAGTTGTATGTTCATCTTTCAGGAATAATTTTTTTTTAATTTCATTGTTTTCAGATGACAATAACAGGGTTATTTTGAAGCAGTGTAAAGATTACAGACCATCAGCGAGGGGATATATAAATGCAAGCTTTATCACGGTGGGTTTCTTTATCCTTTATTTGAATTTAACATTCCAATTTAAAACAGGCTCCTTCAGAAAAGTTTGGTTCTATTTATCATCAATTTTCTACTATCCTAAACTGATTCTTTTGATCACAGACTTCGGAAAGTGTTTCTCAGTTTATTGCAACTCAAGGTCCGCTCCCACACACTTTTGAGGACTTCTGGGAAATGATAATCCAGTATCGTTGTCCTATCATTGTGATGCTTACCCGGTTGGTCGATAATTACAAGGTAAGCAATTTTGATATTCACAGACATAAATCAAAAGTAATCCATCCTTTTGAGATCAATAGTTTCTTGGTAGCTATATCTGTATAGAAAGTAATTTTTTTTTCATAATATCAATGTAATACTGCTAATTTTCTATATTTTTTTTTCTTGTGACTTTCATACTTTATAATGAAACAATATGCAGACAGTGAAGTGTGGAGATTATTTCCAAGCTGAGGATGGACCAAGAGAGTTTGGCAACATATGCATAGTCACCAAGTGGATACAAACCACGGATACTTCATTAGTGTTGCGCTGTTTGGAGGTCAATTACAAAGACGTAAGTTGATTATCATGCAAGTGACATGATCTACAAACTTAAATGTTTCTAAAAGGACCTTCATGAATTGATACGGTGCATTATTTTGAGTGCAAAATACCCTATTAGCCATTACGCAATTAACCAAATGTATACTCGTTCCAAGCAATTAAGCATGCATTTGAAGGACTAATAATTCTGTTTATCCTAAAATTCTGATTGACATCTACTTTGTATTCTCATGTACATGCTTGGCAACATTATTGTTATATACTACTGAGAACTTAAAGACTTTCCTTTCATTGTCTGTTTTCTTCAACGACTTATTCTTGCTACATTAGATTTCATCTTATATTCGTTCTCTACATTTATTTTCTTTCTATCTTCCCATAATAAATAAAGCATCGGTGCAAACTTTTTGTATCAAGACCTTGATTTGTTAGACATGCTCAACTGGTGATATGACGATCTTGTTTTCCTATCAGCAATTTGTTTAATCTTTGTGATTAGTTGTTGCCAAACTAAAGTCGTCCTGTGTTGCTGCAGTCTGAGGAGCCACCATTATCTGTTCTTCACATTCAGTATCCAGAATGGCCTGACCATGGAGTTCCGAAGGACACTGTTGCTGTTCGTGAAATTTTGAAAAGGGTATATGGTGTGCCACCCAGCCTTGGACCAATTGTTGTTCACTGCAGGTTTGCCTTATATTGTCACACAAGTTAAGAGTGACATAAAAAATGATCGAAATGACTCTGGAAGTTTATCTTCTTTAACAGTGCAGGTATAGGTAGAACTGGTACATACTGTGCAATCCACAATACCATCCAAAGAGTTCTTGTTGGAGATAGGTCTGCTTTGGATCTTGTTAATACCATAACCTCTTTTAGGTCGCAACGTATTGGAATGGTTCAGATGTTGGTATGTTTCCTTCCCAATTTAATGCTTCACCATACTTGCGATTTAGTAAAGAAAAACAGAGATTGTTATTGACATTTAAATGCAAGTCTAATTGACACCCTTTTCCCGAGTTTTGCTGACTGTACTACTAACTGTTTCAGGAGCAATATCTCTTCATCTATGATGCCATTGTCGATGAACTCGAAGACCTCATATCAGACAGAAGCTACCATAGTTCGTAATTTTTCCACCATTTCTTCATTCAGCAAATCATCCGCCCTTACCTTCAAGTTTCTCTTTGCTGTATGATTTTCATCTATAACCAAATTATTGACTTGAACTCCCAGTGTATGCTTGATACTATATTAGACATGATTAGACACTATAACGAATTCAATCCTCCTTACTGGACATGCTGTAAACACAATAAAAGTGCTTCGGCCTTTTCTTATTTCATTCGATGCTGTAGAATTCTCATCTGCTCTGGTCATTAATGTTATTCAACTGGTGATGAATTTCCTTCAGTAAAAGGCATAAGAAACGAACATCAGCATAGAACTTGTAGTCAACTATTACTGCTTTGGATTTGTTTGCATTATCATTGTGTTTGAATTCAAGAAACTTAAATGCATGCTTTGCTAAGCTTGTGAGTGCCTTTTCTGGGCTTATTTTGACGGTAAGTGCATGTTTAATGCCGAAATAAGACGAAAAAGCAGCACAAGAATCAACTACTTGTAAGCTCTGGGAAGCTTGCTTTTGAACATACTTTTAAGTAAATTTTCGTTTCTAACCATGTTTGGATTATTGGATATATAATTATTTTGAAAATTGAAAAAGTTAGTTATTCGCAAATTTACTTTAACTTATAAGTTTACTCACTTAAGCTTAGCCAAACATGAAAAGGTAATGAAATGATAATAAGAAAAGCAAAGATATTCTGAAGTTTGAAATTTTTGGTTAAATTTCTTCTATCATTTTCAGTTTCCCTATTGCCATGGCTTAATGAAAGTTGCCTTGTTGCCATGACTTCACGCAAGAGAGAAGAAATGGCAAAAAAAAAAAAAGAAGGAAAATAAGTTAAGAAAAATAATTTATTTTCCCCATTTTTTTTTGGTTGACGTAGGAACCTGTAGTCGCTATCCGTGAGTGCGTACTAGGTGAATCTCGCTCCATGTGCAGTACCTCGCAAAACATACAAGAAAGATAAATCGTACTAGGTAAGTTCGATGTGACGGACATAACCTTTTGGCTTTCATCCAGTTGGATGTGTAATTTATTTTTCCCATTTTTGCTTCAATTGAAAGTGGAAGGTTACATGTACATTGTGTTAGTCAAGTCGTGCTGATTTAATTCCCTAGTTGAAGCTGGTGTGATTAAAAATAATCTTTCAAGGGTCTAGAGATTCATAATTTCGCGATGGGACAATGAGAATATGTCAATCGTTCTCAATAGTATGCCCCACTTATCACTTTCCAAAGATTTGAGCAGGAATTAATGATTAATCAAAGAATTTATTATTTACTGTGGGCCCCCTAATAATTCTCATGCCAATACTTTGAGGGTTTTCTTGGAAATTTTGGTAATTTTACAAAATTCGTAAGAATGTTAGAAGTTGATAGGTTAGACATGAATTGGGATAACATTGGATAAATATTTAAAGAATATATGCACATAAGAAACATAGTTAGAAGAGTATGTTTTGTATATAGAATCGAACATTATTTGCACATATGTACGAGGCTTTAATTCTTTTTTCTTTCTTAACCTTGTTCAATGCAGTATGAATTAATAAACCAAATATGTCACTAATGTAATTCGAACCTTCTTCTCTTTGAATTTTGAGAAATAATATTTGTATTAACACTATCTTATCACAAACTACAAAATTGAGTTTTGCCCTAATTTTTTTTTTACCATTATTAGGAAACTAATATTTTTTTGGTAATAAAATAGAAGGTTAAACTTAAAAGGGGCAATGAGAAGGTAAATAAATTGAATTGTTGGGTGAAACTTAAATATGACAAAATATGACATTCATTTCATGATAATAACACTTAATTTATTTTATTAAAAACTAAAATTTGCTTATTACAAGATTGGACTGAGGGAAAAACATTTTCGATACGACATCCTTCAAATCAAATTCCTCTATCTATACTTTTTTAATCTTTGAAGTTGTATTTAAAGTAACAAAAGTACTAAGAAAATACAAATAAATTCTATAACATCAAAATTGCACTCTCTTACTATATCAGGATAATAAATCGAACAATCATAGTAAGAATATGATTTTTTTTGTTTTTTTACGACAATTTATATAAATTAAATAAATGTCGAAACGTATAAGGATAATTTATAAGTTTTATCTTTAATTACAATTTTGGAAGTTGACTACTTGACTTCGTGGCAGTATTTGGGGAACTTTCTTAAACTGGAAAAAAGTTGTTTCAATGGTCAAAATCAATCAAAAATCAGAAACACTAGAAATCAACAGTCTTCACCCCTATGTTTTCTCCAGCTCGTTTAAGGGTCAAAATTATCACTTTCAAGGGAGAAAATTAATGTTGAAAAAATTAAAAGTGGTAAAATAACTTATGAGTAGATTCTTGATTCCACGGTTACCATAATTACACTGCAAAGAGTTTTCACATACTTTTGAGAGTTTTTTACCAGGCAGATACATGCATTGTATTGAGAGAGACAAAGAAAGTGGTGGTTTCTCTCTCTACTCTCTAACCTGGTTCTTGGTTTAATGTGATAGAGTCAGCAAAGCAGCACCACTACTAGACTACTTTTATGGTGAATGGTCCCTTTGAAGGTTGAAAAAATTGTTCTTGATTGTGGTTTGAGAAATGAGTCCACCCCACTCCACCCACCCCGTATGTTCATTTCTACTCCTATAGACACAAACATGTACGTACGCTAGCATTTTTTATTTTTATTTTTATTTTTTTTTGGTTTCCTCATGGTTCTTTTTCCATCCAAATCATCATCATATGATTGAAAATCTCACTTTCTCTCTCTTCATCTGTCTTGTGTTCTCGTTGAATTGAAAGAGACATAATTTTTTTTTCTTTTTATTTCTTAGATCCAAGTCATCATCTTAATCTCTGGTGCTGGGTAAGTTATCATTTTTCTATATGGTTTACAAGCACATATAAATAATTTTATTTTCTTTAATGTTGTTCTGGATTTCGATTTGTGGAATCAAAGTTTCGATTTTTATTTAATTTATTTTCTGGGCTGTGCTTTCACTGTGCAATTGCTATTATTGGATTGTGACTTGAGTTTAATTCTTTGTCGTTTTGGGTTGCCCTTATTCTAGTGATTTACGCTATTGGTTTGACTTATTTTGCTAATTCCTTACATTGTAATTATTGCGGGGACATTCTTTTTCTTGTTTTTATTCTGTGTAGTTTTGCTCATAAGTAACTATTAACTTCTAATTTGTGATTTCTACTCCTCAATCTTGTTTTTTCAGTTTACTCAGCTGGATTAGTTGTGGATTGACTCTGGTAATTTTGGTGGAAGCCTGGTGTAAGAACAGGCTCGATTATCAGTATCCCGATTTACTGATTAAAGGTGGCTTTCATTAACGAGAATTTGAAGATTGTTTAGTTGGTTAGCTCATGAAGTAGAAGAGTAATCTTGGAAATGGGCGGACTTTGCTCAAGAAGGTCTACTGATGACAGTGCATTGGCTGGTACATTTCAGCATGTCAATGGGCACTTCAGTTATGGTCCTGGATTAGTTTATCAGTCTCGTGAGTTGGATGTACGAGAAAATAACAATTTGGTGGAAGCCCCATCTGCGGTATCTACAGATAAACAACTGAGGGAACCGTTTTCATTCCCTGAGCTGAGTGCTATTTCTGATGTCACAAACATTGATGATATCAACGATGGAATCCCTCGTTTGTCTCGGGCTTTATCGAATAAATCTAGATCTAGAAGGTCAAAGCAAGTGGCAATTGCAAAGGTATGCCCACTATGGATTTTGTTTAACACTTGTTTCTTGTTGTGCTCGTTGGTTTGCCTTGGGATATTGCCGCAATTTGTTGGTTCATATGCATTTGCTAACATATCAGCTTATGTGGAGTTACAAGAAAGGATTGCAAGCCTACACGTTTCACAATTTTGACACAAATCTTCAACGTTATCCTTCACATTTTGGATGAGTAGTTTCTAGGTCATAACAAATTAGAAACAAAGTTTAAATAACTGGCCACAAAAATTGAAAGTATGGGAAAAATTTCTAGATCATCAAACTTGCTGATAAATATGCTTCCTACTCTAAATATGACTTTGGTTTAGCACGAAAGACAGAGAGATTTATTAAACGCCTTTCTTTCTCTCCCTTCTTTGACTTCTCAAATCCTTTAATTTATATACATCTTATTTTGAAAAGAAAAAAGGAAAAAAAAGGAAAATGCAATAGAAGCAATTGTGAAATGCTAAGATGGTATAAATTGTATTGATGCATATTAATATTTCTTTGTGGTGTGTGGATACTTGTGACAGAAGCTCGATGTAACTTAAAATTGCAAGTTAAAGGTGATTGGACTTTATTTCATATATATGAAGAAAGGAAAGATTATCGGGAGAAAGTATTTGTATTTCTTAAGTCAGACTCTACTTTGTTTGCTACTAAGAGTATCTCCAAGAGACTCTTTAAACATGAGATACTCTCTATTTTAAAGAGTCAACATTTAAAATTATGCTCAAAGAGACTCTTTAAATTAACATTTTAATTTAGAGAGTGGGTTTGACTCTCCAAATTTGAAGAGCCAAACTCACTCTCTATAATTAAATGCATTCAAAGTGTTTTAATTTTCAATGTAGGAAAACAATAAAATAATTTAAAGA